>CM057339.1:827878216-828060624 GCA_030015575.1 Agapanthus africanus
ATATGGCTCTAAATGTTTTGCATGCGTGAGTTCCAGTTTTACCTAAATATGACTACCGGTTTGAGAGATATATATGTTTTCGTATCGTCGCGCAAAACAGATCAGAATCTATTTGGCACCGTCACATATTTTTAAAACGCAGTTTGAGTTAATTTGTATCAGGTTTCAGGTTACGAAAATTATTAGAAAATTGTAGGTATTTCGATGTACTTATCGAAAACACCAAGATTCATACGATTTGGATTTATGAAGCTCTAGTTATGATCATTTTAATATCAGCATTTAAAACAGAAATTCAGATTTCTGGACAGCAACTATATATTCTATTGCAAAGCCTATATCAGGTTGTTTCATGCATTCCTAAGTAATATAATATACAGAAAATTATAGTTCTATCAATGGTGCATCTACACATCTAAATTTTGTCACAAACGGACATCGGGTGTTCGAGTTATGTCCAATTTAAAAACAGTGTGCGAATCGGAACAGATTCTGTCCAGATCCGTCACTTAATATTGTAACGCAGTTTTCTTTATCTTAGATGAGTTTTCAGTAAAACTATAAAACTAAGAAAATCTAGATCATTCGATATAGATATCAAAAACACCTGAGTTTGCTCAATTTGGATACCGGTATACCAAGTTATATGTCCTAGAAATTGACCGATAACTGCAGTTTTCTGTTTTACGATCAGTGAATAAATACGATGTAATTCCTAAACCGTTATGCGGATCGATCTAAAATTTTTACAGCGTGTACAAAATAATATATTCTATCATATGTAGATTTCCTGAAATTTTTAGAGTTAAAAATTAATTTATAAAAATTATTTTAAAACTAAAGGTATTGATGTGTATACTAAAATCGGCAGAAAGATTAACTCGTATTTTATGCAGGCTTCATCCTTTCTTTTAATAACCAAACCGATTCCATGAGATATCGTAGATATATTATGGATTGAAATCTATGTTCTCACAACTTGTAATAAACATTCATAATCATGAAGAAAGAATTAAAAATACTTTAATTTGAACAAGAGATAATAAGATATTATTAAACCATATAGAATCATATATATCTAAACTTATGTATATGTATATGTATATGTTTATGTGTATCTTCTCTTATGGATTATGATATGAAAAGAATAAGGGGTTCACGATGCATGACAAGAGGAAAAAGAGATGGGGGGAAAGGAGAGAGAAGGGACTTACATACACAAGCCGGTATTGTCACCGGGCTTGTCTATCCGCCGATAGCCTCGCGTTACTAGCGAGACCTTCTTGAAGACTTCTTCATGTTCTTCTTCTTGAACTTTAGGTGAAGAGGGAGAAGTGAGAGATAGAAAAATGTGAGGAATGAAAAGATAGAGGAGGACAATAAAGATGGTGTAATGGTGAATTATAATATATGCATTTAACATGAGAATTAAAAGAGAAATGAAAGGTCACCATTCATTTTGGAAATGAAAGGTCTCATTTGTAGGTTATGAGAAGAATAAAAAATTGATAAAAATAATTGCAAGAATGAAGATTTGAACATGTGACTTATGGAATAACAATGCAATGACTTAACCAATGAGCTACAAGCTTGTTCATGCACATATTTAATTAGAATTAAATATATTATATTGCTTAAAAAGAAAATGGGCTTTTTAGATGGGCTGTAGAGAATGTGAATGAAAAGAAAGGAATTGGGCTTAAAGAATAAGTTTGGGTAAAAAGAAATGAGTTTTAGAAAATACTTAGATGAGAAAAATAGATGAAGGGATTAAATATAACTAATAACATTGAAATAAAAATATACCAAATGTACAAATACATAATTTTATTAATACGAAGATATAGGAATTTTAGAGTCGTTACAGTTGAGAACGCTGATCCGCCTCCTTCCATTTAGTTGACATGCACTGGAGATAGTTGCATGATTTGGATCTGGTTCAGTTAAATCAGTGCCTCTGGTCCTATATGGGATATAGAACAGTTCGTATCTTAACGTTGTTAAGGTACGGGGAGTTGTCCGGCTTATGATTAAAACCAGACACTGGACAACTCAAGGCACGTTTCTGTAATGGCTGTTTGTGGGTTGACCCAGGCTATGACGAGGGTTGACTTTCTACCATCTGGATGAACAATAGCAATATTGTTCTAGACTCGCCACAGTTTTATTAAAAATGGATTTTTTCAGAAAACAGTAGTGGGAGTATGGTAGAACTAGAAGTGATTCCAGAACCACAAACGATTACTGAAGATTTGATAAGGAACCTAAAGATTCAATCTGGATTGACATTCCATTGGCCACTCCGCAGATACGGTGGGTAACTTCAGACACCCGAGAGGTACTACGGTAGCCTCAAGGACGGTGACAGGGAAGTTCTTGTTTACCCACAATTACCATTGCTGTTGTTCCAGGCTGCGAGACCCGGCGGGAGGATGAGTATAGCGTCGTTCTGAACTCGCTCCAGAAGTGTACGTGTATATGACTCTGCCAGAGGGTTGTCGTAGTCAGTGGGAGCAGCGGAAGCATTGGTGGACAGGTGGCTTATGTCTATTTATAGACTAAAGCAGATGTAGCGGAGATAGATCATCTACTTCTGACGTGACAGTCATGGGTTTGACTTCATCAGAATAGGGGATGGATCTGTTGAGAAGGTAGTAGGGTGTGATGTCGTGGTATTTGGATGACATACACAGAGTAGGAAAAGAAACTCCTATACTACAATCGGTTATACTTTGGTCGTCACACAGTGGTTTCTCCACAAAGGAAATGGATTTTGTATCAGACATACTGGTTACTAGATCTATGGTTTTAGATCTAGATTTGGGTGGTTTCCCAATCTGGGTACTTAGACAGCATTCTAAGAGTATTTAGAATGGACGACTCCTGACACGGTAGTGTACCTGCAGGTAATGGAGTCACCCTCTCTAAAGGTGTCTTACGGACTAAAGGGGAGAGGGATGTGCATAATTGGCAGATCACTTGCTCAGGCAATTGAGTCAATCATGAGATGTCAAGTACCACACCAGATGTTGTTCTTGCACTAGATGCAACAAGTTAATATTGATCCTATCCTGGAGAAACAGTCGGAAGCAGTTTTAGAACATAAGTGGATGTTCTAGGGATATGATAACGACAGCCTCGTTGAGGAGACAGTTATCATTCCAGGCTTCCAAGGTGACCTGGACGACAGGGAGGTTGTCAGAGTTATAGTTTTCCTTCTGATGAGGGGCAGTATTTTGGACAGGTGATCCAAGGCAATACTGAGGGAGGCATGGCACAGGGTACTGATTAAGTTCAGTTGACGATACAGTCTAAGAAGTTTGGATTTGGAGTTCATTTATGAGCTATGTCCCATCAGACATCCAGACACATTCGAAGACAGGTATTGCTCTTTTCGGGAGATGGCTTTCTCCGCGAACATGAGATTTAGAGAGACATAGAAAGAAACATCAAGGCGGATCCACTCACTGAGGCTATTCCTCGAACGCAATAGTTTCGCAAACGAGCTTTGTGAGACTGACTAGTAGAGGAGTTGGGTGTTCGGTATCACACGGGCTGTGAGTATGCGACATCGCAATAATTAGCCTTGAGTGCAAGTGGGAGATTGTTGGAGATAGTGCCCTCAGAGTTAATTATTAGGTCACAGGTACGTGATTGCAATGATTGATGGAGGACCTATCCCGGTAGGACAGTCTTACTCGAGATGATAGTATGCTATCTGGTTTACCTTTATCATCGTGTACTGCTTTAGGTGACCTGACAAGTCGCTATTACACGTTGGTAGAGCCTCTAGGATTCTTGCTTGACCACCAGCAGTATGAGGGCGATCATATACGTGGGAGCTGGCATATCCTTAAATGGTCCCTAGTCGTGTGAGTTTCGAGACAGGGCATCGATACTCCAGAGTAGACTAGTGTATACAGTCGAGACCCCGACGAGGGGCGGTGGCCGGTCTCACAAGCCACTGGTGTCAGTTGGATCACCTAAGATGTATACAGGTGCTCATTGGGTTATGAGTACACCGGACAGGACTCGCCGGGAACATGCTAGTTGGTCATATACCAGACGTCAGATGGCAGTTCCCTGGTGACATGTGTGCAGGTTAGTTCATCGACCTGGGGATCGTCATTTGTCTCGTGTGAGTTCCCACTGTGCTTTGATTACTACCCTACCACGGCTCAAAGGAGTCGTGCAAACAGGTTTTAGTTGGGTATAGTCCCGAGCCACATGGAGGCAGTGAGCGTATCTTCAGGGGTTCGTCTCTCCCGGTATTGGGGGTGAGGTCGTGCTGTGTCTAGGAGAGCCATTACACGAAGCCCTCGGCCGAGGCAAGGAGATTTACTGGTAGGTATTCCAGTAGTATCTCAGGGTGTTCTGGGCTACACTCCGACACGACTTGTACCGCTTTTGGGGGTCTGACTTTTACCAACCCCCTAGGCCCGCCATGCGATGCTCATAGACGAACGGACCGGACTGTACGGATATTGTCACTGACAGGCTCAGTAGGGTTATCAGGCTGAGTTCGCTCGCAGACGTCCCTTTTAGTCAATACCTGGTAGCCCGTTACGTATTGGCTTATACCTCTGACGTGCTAGTGGTTAAATCCACAACCAAGGTGTTGACGAGTCTTTAGAGTCCCCCACATTCAGTTACTCAGCTTTCGGGCGAAAGGTTGTAGAGGCCGTATGGAGATATGGCAAGGTCCGATCAGATACGTGCGGTATTGCACGGATCAGGATCGGACAGTTTGTACTATAGGCCGTATGGATATATGGAAGGGTTCGATCAGATACGTGCGGTATTGCACGGATCAGGATCGAACGGATATCACTAGCCGGCTTTGGTATAAGCCGGATCCTAGTATAGTACAGTGTAGATTTTGTCTCATTGCATTTGTATTTCGGTCGGAATACAAATGCGGGTGTGTATGCACAGTATTGGGGTTTTCCTGTAATTTATTACGGGACCAGTTTTCTGGAGTTGCCAGTTTGTTTTCCGTTTCGGCCGATTTCCTTTGTTCCGTTCATTGGCCGAAGTTTGGTGGAGGAGGGCTTATTTGCATTGTTGCAAATAAGCATTTGTGGAGGGTGGTCTTTGTTTTTTGTTGCATCATGATGGTGCACCATCCATTGACCTTGACTTCTTGACTTCTTCATGATGGCTTGACTTTTTGAAGTCATCATGCTTGATGATGGGTTATGATTTGGTTGTGGAGTGTTGGTTTTAGATTGTGATCATGCTTGTGCATGATATTTTTTTTTTCCTCTCTCTCTCTTTTGGATGATGAGAATGGCTCCCATTATCTTTTGATACACACACTCTCATTCTCCTCTCTTTCCTCATTTTGTTTTGGCCGGCCACCATGAGGGTGGGCTGTCCAAATTTTTGTGGAGTGGGGTTTTGCTCATTTCATGTTCCAAAATCCCCAAAGTCCCTCCACATAGTTCTTGTATCATTCCTCCATCAAAATGGCACCTCCTACAACCCCAAAAATGAGACTTGTTCACTGCACATTCTACATCAAACCTTGGGCACGTCGACTAGCCAGCTTCGTGCCCGAGTTGCCTCGGCATTGAGGTGGGAGCCCGTAAAAGAAGTAGGCGATGTGGTGCACTTCCGGGGACGAGGAGGAGACGGGACATTCCGCAGGAGATCGGGACTATGACGAGAAGACCGGAGGACTTGGATCGTCGGTATATCTCTATTCCCTATCTTGTAGTTAGCTAGGACTAATTAATGGTTCGATCCGGGTATTAGTGCGCGGCAGTTTGCCAGTTCAAGAAAAATTAAAGTTTATCACCGCTTCCGCATTTGGCCGTCGGATTGACGGCCGGGGCGCCGCCGTGCACTAACAACTTTGCTTACCTACAGTCATGCAAGGAGGATTGGACAGATCCCCAGAGGTTAAGTATAAGACTCATGTACACAGGTGGGATGCACATGCGAATATACGTCAAACAGAAAAATTCAACAGAAAGCATTCAGCGATTAATGATAAGAGAAATACATTGATCTAAATACACTACTCTATAGGAAAAAGATCACCAAATATGGGATCAGAGATACAAGGGTTAACAAAACAAAATACAAAATTCTCCAGCTCCCTCTCTGCCTTCTCCAACACGTCGAAACGACGGTTTTCACGAGGAGTTTCTCCCCATCGATTAGCGCCATGCTCATCAGCAAAAGCGGACATGATAGCCCGCCGGGCTCTTATCTGACCCAGTAGATAAATCGAGCGATCCTTCAAAGCCCGGGTAATCAAGCATGCCTCGTAGAAGCACTCGATTTTATCTTCCGCCGCATCGAGGATCGCCGGAGTCATCTCTGTCGGATGAGGAGGGATGTCGGCAAGCACGGACGAAAAGACCATCCGCGGCCAAATGGAACCCATAGGAAGGGAAGAGCCCCTACGAATTAGGAGTTCATACGTCACCGCGTCACATTCGGCATCCGTAAGAAGAAGATCCACTAGCCGCACAGCAAAATAAGGAATCATCTACTCGACGGGCACCTCCCATGGTTGTCGATGAGAGTGGGGGCGGTTGCAAGCTATAAACTTTGAACTGATTCTCAAAATAATCACCCTAAGGTCTAAATGTTTTTTTTAGAAGAAGGAAGGCGTGGCTTCAGGTTATAAAGGAGAGCATTCAATGCTATGCACAGAAAATGTTGTGCATGGTGGAACTATTCCCAAGGCCCGGAAAGAATGGGAGAGCGTTGGAAATGAAAAGAAGTGACTCATTGAAATCAGAACAGGGAAATGAAACGGCCCCATCAAGCAGAGCCCCACGTGCATGACACGTGAGCACAAGTCTTGACCCTTATTGGAAGTTAAAGCAGCACTGCACATACATAACATGTGAGCAGGCGCTGATACGCGATTGAAATCCTCCACAGTGCCTCACGCGCTAAACACGTGAGCACCATCAACAGCGTGACAGAGCTTAATAAAGAATGCATATAAATATAAAAAAAGAAGAAGATGAAGGAATGGAGGCGCTGTTGAAGAGACCCTTGCATTTATAGGACGTGATAGGAAACGGTTCATCTTCCCCGTTCCCTAGGCAAATCCAACAGCCATAAAGGTGACAGCGTTGCACTCACGTGCAAACACATGAGAACAACGCTGTGGGGGAATTTGTTTCCTCATGGGAACTAAATAAAATACAAATAAAGCAGTAAGGAAAACCCCTAAATGGGGTATCACGTGCTCACACGTGACCGGGCCTCACGTGCAAACACGTGACCTTTTATGGGCAGATTCTATCTACACCTGAATGCCTAATTGATAAAGTCACGTGCCCACACGTGTTGGGCTCTTGAACCCACTGAATTAATAGAATTAAACTCTAATTAAAAGGAATTAAAAGCATTTGCAGCAAGGAAAAACCCCAAAGGGGGGCATCACGTGCCTACCCGTGACCGGGCCTCACGTGAGGACACATGACCTTTTATGGGCAAAGTCTATGGGCGCTGAAATAAACAATGGAAATGCTTAATCAGTGGGGTCACGTGCCAACACGTGATGGGTTCCTGAGCCCTCTGAACTAATAGAATTAAATTATAATGAAATACTTAATCAGTAGGGGTCACGTGCCAACACGTGATGGGTTCCTGAGCCCTCTGAACTAATAGAATTAAAATTCTAATTAAATGCTTAATCAGTGGGGTCACGTGCCAACACGTGATAGACTCTTGAACCCTCTGAACTAATAGAATTAAATTCTAATTAAAAGGAATAAAAAACCCTAACTGAAAAATATTTCCTTAGATCTTTCCTAAACAAAAAAGATTGCGCTCTGTAAAAGGGAGCACCGTTGGATTAAAAATCCAATGGTGATTAAAAATCTCCAGTTTATAGAAAGATTCTATACAAGGAAATATTTTCCTAAAAATTTGCCAGAAACAACAAATAAAATATCTTTCGGATTAAAAATCCAATGGTGAATAAAATTCACCGAGTGATCTAAAAGATCGTGTTGGTTATAAAATCATTCAAAATCTCTCAATGAGAGATTGGCTGAACAAACCGATTCTTTCTTTCTCCTAAAAATAGGAGCCAAAAAGAAAAGAGAGGAGGAGTTTTTTCGGAAGAGAAAAAAAAGACCTCTCCCTGAAAACAAAATGAAAAAAAGAATTTAATTCTCCAGAGAGAAGAAGATCTCTTCAGAGAAGAAAAAACCTCTAGGTAAGAGAAGGAAGGAGATCATCCCATAAAACAAAAGAGAATTTAATTCTCAAACTAAGAGTTTAACTCTTCTGAATAAGAACTCAGTTCTTCCTCTGGTTGAAGATCTGCAGAAGCAGATCTCCCCATAAGTTGAGAATTTAATTCTCATCGGGGAGATTCTGCCATGCAGATCCAAAACTTAGAGGGAGAATTGGGTTTAAAGAATTTAATTCTTTCAAACACAGAGGAATTTAATTCCTCTAAATAAAACTGGGGTTTAACTCTATAAAAGAATTTAATTCTTAAACAAGGGATTTAACTCTCCATGCACGTAAAAGAGATCAGTACCCAAACATGATCATGTGATCCCACGTGAGCATCCGTGTTGAACGAGAGAAAACAACTGAGATCAGGTCACGTGCTCCCACGTGACCCTTGAACAATCTTCTCAAAATAAAGAGAAAAGGGAATAAACCCTATTTTTGGAGCACCTCACGTGGTAACACGTGACCCCCCTTTCTTCGAACCAGATAAAGAGATTTCCCATAGTGTTTAACACTTATCTAAACGGGAAAAGGGAAAACAATAAAGATACTTTCTCTTTTAGGGTGTATCACGTGCTCCCACGTGACCCTTAAAAAAGCTCCTCAAAACAAAAGGGAGTAAAGCCAAGACAGTTTCTCTTTAGGGTGTATCACATGCTCCCATGTGACCCCTAACAAATACTTTTAATATCCAACGCATGGATACCCATCACGTGCCCACACGTGATGGTCATAAAGTTCAGGTGTTTAACACTTATATACAAGGCCCCATCTTCAGGCGTCTCACGTGACCCTACGTGAGCGCTTCAGTTTTAGTGTTTAACACTATTTTAAGCGCCTCACATGGGAGCACGTGAGTGTTGAATGTACTCTAGTGTTTAACACTATATTTGAGCCAATCTTAGCCCAATTTAGCTAAGTCTTCAAGAGGCATGATCCCCTGAAACTGAACTCCAACTATACTCTTGACATTCATAGTAATTCCTAGAGCCTTTCAATCAATTTTGGTTCGAGGGTACATCCCTTCACACCTCTGATACATGTCGTTGTAATTCTTCAACGTCTTCAGAGAGGTGGTGGGTCCCAATGACCAATAACTATCTGGTGCATTTCCAAACCCATGTTTGCATCTAAACTTTGGACCGCAATGTCCCTACACTAAACAATAGAGCCCAAATACTCTTTTGTTGGATCTAAATGATCTTGTTGAGTAGATCTTAGTCTAAAATTTGACTTACGTATCCTTAACAAACGTTTAAGTTGATCTTAGTCTCAAACGAGATTAACGATCCTTAAATCAATCCAACTACAGATCCCTCAACCAATATTGGTTCAAGGATACATCTCTTCACTCCTCTGATATTTGTCGTTATAATCCTTCAACGTCTTCAGAGAGATGACGGGTCCCGACAACCAGACATTCCACGAACTGTGGGGCCCTTAAACTCATGGACTATGATATCCTTAAACTTTACAGACTATGATATCTCTAAACTACCATGGACTGTGAGGTCCTTCGACTCATAGACTATGATGTCTTATGATGTCTTTAAACTTTACAGACTATGACGTCTTTAAACTATGGACTATGATGTCCTTAAACTCCATGGACTATGATGTCCTTAAACTTCTGAACCGCAATGTCCCTAAACTAAACAATAGAGCCCAAATGCTCTTTTGTTGGATCTAAATGATCTTGTTGAGTAGATCTTAGTCTAAAATTATACTAACGTATCCTTAACAAATGTTTAAGTTGATCTTAGTCTCAAATGAGATTAACGATCCTTAAATCAATCCAACTACAGATCTCCCAACCAATATTGGTTCAAGGGTACATCTCTTCACTCCTCTGATATTTGTCGTTGTAATCCTTCAACGTCTTCAGAGAGGTGACGGGTCCCGACAACCAGACATTCCATGGACTGTGGGGTCCTTAAACTCATAGACTATGATGTCCTTAAACTTTACAGATTATGATGTCTCTAAACTACCACGGACTGTGGGGTCCTTAAACTCATAGACTATGATGTCTTTAAACTTTACAGACTATGACGTCTTTAAACTATAGACTATGATATTCTTAAACTCCATGGACTATGATGTCCTTAAACTTCTGGACCGCAATGTCCCTAAACTAAACAATAGAGCCCAAATACTCTTTTGTTGGATCTAAATAATCCTGTTAAGTAGATCTTAGTCCAAAATTAGATTAACGTATCCTCAACAAACGTTTAAGTTGATCTTAGTCTCAAATGAGATTAACGATCCTTAAACCCAAACCAAACCCAAATCTAAGAAAATACGGATTTGGACTAATCCACGTCCTACGGGCGACAACATAAATTAGTCTCCGTATACAATCCACGGGCAACCAAAAACAAAACAAACACACACGATACGAAGTGACCATTTGGAGAAGGAGAAAGTGGTTACCGCGATGCGGTAACGTAATTAACTGCAGGGGCTTGCGCCTGCAGGGAAGAGTGTCCCCACAATCAAAACACCCCTCAACGAGGGGGAATCTGACGAAGTATGCTATATCGGCCGTATCCGTTTAAACCTTCGATACATGGTGCCATAAATCAACTTGGCATTTTCAGAGAGGTAGACGGATAGCACCAAATAGCATCTGCCCTCAAAATTCAGGCCGGACGTCCCAACGTCCCGATCGCGTCTTTCGGCGGAGAACAACGGTGTCAGGGTTGACTTTCGCCGTTACGGTGTCGGGATTGACTTTCGGTTGTCTGTGAACCGTGGAGTCTTAGAACTAGGGACTTTGCTGTGGCTCCGATGTAGTCTCTAGGTTGTCTATGAACCGTCGAGATTTAGAGCTAGGGGTATGTCGTGGCTCTATTTGTTGATGTTACGTCTGCATCCTGCTGGAAGAAGAACGTTGTTGGTGATCTCTAGGATGTAGATGTTGCCGTCGAGACTTGGAACTAGGGACTCTGCCATGGCTCCGAGGTAGTCTCTAGGTTGTCTGTGAACCGTAGTGTCTTGGAACTAGGGACTTTACCGTGGCTCCGTTTGTTGACGTCATATATTCCTGCAAAGACACTGATTTCTCTGCGGGTCGACGCGAATCGAGATGCTCTCGTCAAGGATGCTGATTTCCTTGAATAGAGGTTTTTGCCAAGGACGCTGATTTCCATGGGGGTTGAGATGAATCGAGGTATTCCTGTAAAGACACTGATTTCCTTGTGGGTCGACGCGAATCGAGATGCTCTCGCCAAAGACGCTAATTTCCTCAGATCGAGGTTTTGCTAAGGACACTGATTTCCCTGGGGTTGAGACGAATCGAAATATTCCTGCAAAGACAATGATTTCCTTGCGGATCGACGCGAATCGAGGTTCTCGTCAAGGACACTGATTTCCCTGAATCAAGATATTTGCCAAGGACGCTGATTTCCCTGGGGGTTTAGACGAATCGAGATATTCCTGTAAAGACACTGATTTCCTTGCGGGTTAACGTGAATCAAGATACTCTCGCCAAGGACGCTGATTTCCTCGGATCGAGGTTTTGCCTAGGACACTGATTTCCCCAGGGTTAAGACGAATTGAGGTATTCCTGCAAAGACACTAATTTCATTGCGGGTCGACGTGAATCGAGGTTCTCGTCAAGGACACTGATTTCCCTGAATCGAGGTATTTGCCAAGGACGCTGATTTCCCTGGGAGTTGAGACGAATCGAGGTATTCCTACAAAGATACTGATTTCCTTGCGGGTCGACACGAATCGAGAGGTTCTCGTCAAGGACGCTGATTTCCCTGAATCGAGATATTTGTCAAGAACACTGATTTTCTTGGGGTTGAGACGAATCGAGGTATTCCTACAAAGACACTGATTTCCTTACGGGTCGACGCGAATCGAGAGGTTCTCGTCAAGGATGCTGATTTCCCTGTATCGAGATATTTGTCAAGGACACTGATTTCCTTGGGGTTGAAACGAATCGAGGTATTCCTACAAAGATACTGATTTCCTTGCAGGTCGACGCGAATCGTGATGCTCTCGCCAAGGACGCCGATTTCCCTGAATCGAGGTATTTTCCAAGGACACTGATTTTCTCGGGGTTGAGACGGATCGAGGCATTCCTGCAAAGACACTGATTTCCTTGCGGGTCGACGCGAATCGAGATGCTCTCGCCAAGGACATTGATTTTCCTGAATCAAGGTTTTGCCAAGGACGCTGATTTCCCCGGGGTTGAGACGAATCGAGGTATTCCTGCAAAGACACTGATTTCCTTGCGGGTCGACCCGAATCGAGATGCTCTCGCCAAGGACGCTGATTTCCCTGAATCGAGGTATTTTCCAAGGATACTGATTTCCCTGGGGTTGGTTGACTTGTTTCCGAGATGGAGCGTTGATCCGGCGAGGAAGTCGTTGGTTGACTCTAGGTTGTCTGTGGACCGTAGAGTCTTGGAACTAGGGAGTTTGTCGTGGCTCCGCTTTGTTGACGTCGCGTCCGAATCCTGCTGGAATGAGGAGGAAAGCCGCTGTTGTTCTTCTGGGATGCAGATGTTATCGTCGAGATCTGACTCTCCCTTTAACAAGGTCTGGTGGGGAAATATGGTACCTTCCGTTTATGCTCATGGATTGTATACAGGGGTCAGTATGGACTTACCTGCAGGGCAATGATGGCTTAGGAGACAAGGTTAGGACCTGCCACCTAAGACTTTTCAACTTTACGAGCCGTAAGGGTCTCATAAAGACTTTTCTCCCTACGAATCGTGAGGATCCCGTTAGTGTATTTTCTCCTTAGGAGTCGTGAGGATTCATAAGTGCGTTTTATCTTAAGAGTCGTAAGGATCTCACAAAAGAATTTTCTCCCTTACAAGTCGAGAGGATTCGTAAGTGATTGTTTCCCTTCTTATCGATGTTCGACTTTGGAGAGTGTGGCCCGTGAATAGTATGCAATAGTCCATCTTAGACAGATTTGCAGGGCCCCGGTGCTTAGGAAACAGGTCCTTATCCCCATTGCCTAAGGCTTTTCCCTACGAGTCGAGACGAGTCGAGAAGTTCTCGCAGGAACATTATTTTCCCCACGAGTCGAGACGAATCGAGAAGTTCTCGCAAGGATGTCCTAACGTCGCAGTTAACTCCAGCTAATAGAAGTCCGTTAGGGTCTGTGGTACTAGGATTTTCTACCCGTCGTACCGTCGTGTTGGCTGGTGTATTCCTCGATACACAATCTTGCTGTTCGAGTAGCCTCACGACTATCATGTCTCCGATCCTTTCGGGGGCTGGACAAGATGTCTTCAAGTAATCTTCCAGGTGATATTACCGTCGAAAGAGCAAGTGTTAGGGATATTCCATGTTGCTTTTTACTTGAGGTTAGGCTCAGTTTGGGAGCCCCGATGAGTCATGACCACTCCGCGCTGGTGTGGGATGATCTCCGATAGTCTTTTCAGGTCTCATTTGAGTTGCCGTCAAGACCCTGAAGCGGGGGATTTTCCTTGGCTTCGTTTGTTGAAATTGTATCTGCAATATTGCTTCGAATGTCGAGGTTGTCTCTGGGTTGTCTGTGAACCGTCGAGATTTGGAACTAGGGACTTTGCCATGGCTCCGTTGTTTTGACCCTGGGGTCGTTTGTTGATGTCGCATCTGCATCCTGCTGGAGTGAGGAGAAGCGCCGTTGGTGATCTCTAGGCTGTCTGTGAACCGTCGAAATTTGGAACTAGGGATTTTGCCATGGCTCCGTTGTTTTGACCCTGGGGTCGTTTGTTGATGTCACATCTGCATCTTGCTAGGGAAGAGGAAGAACGTTGTTGTTGATTTCTAGGCTTGTAGATGTAGCCACTGAGATCTGGCTTCGCTTTGACGGAGCCTGGTGGGACAATATGGTTCCCTTTTTGTTTATGCCCATGGATTGTATACAGGGGTCAGTGTGGACTTACCTGTAGAGCAAAAGTTTCATCATTATTATTTTTATTTCTTTTCCCGATGCTCTATCATTTCAGCTTTTATATCGCGAAGTTCGCGATTGCCCAATCATTTTGGCTATTTTTCGCGGTGCCCAATCATTTCGGTTATTTTTTTCTTTTTACTCATTGATTTTTATTGCGAGTTGCCCAATCATTTCGGTTATTTTTTCTTTTTACTCACTGATTTTTTTTGCGAGTTGCCCAATCATTTCGACTATTTTGTATGCATATTTTTTACTTGCTGATTTTGTTGCAAGTTGCCCCATTATTTCGGCTATTTCATATGCATTTTTGGCTCGCTGATTTTGACCGTGAGTTTAGACTTGGAATTTGATACCGATTTAGGCATCAGCATCGCTACAACTGGGATATTTTCAGGAGCGAATCATCATTTGCCTTTGTCGGTTCGAACAAAGGTGGCTTAGCAAACAGGGTTAAGATCCTGTCGACTAAGGTTTTTGACTTCATGAACCGTAAGGGTCTCATAAAGGTATTTCTCCCTACGAGTCGTGAGGATCTCGTAGGTGCGTTTTCTCCTTAAGAATCATGAGGATTCTTAAGTGTATGGTCTCTTATAAGTCGCAAGGATCTCACAAGAGTGATTTCTCCTTATAAGTTGAGAGGACTTACAAGTGTCATTTGCCATATGAAGATATCCCTCATCAATGATGGGACTCTGTTGGGGAAACGTTTATTTGTGGCCGTGGATTGTATACAAGGGTCAATATTGAACCGCTTGTAGGGCAAATGGAGGTGTATGATGGCTTAAGAACAGGTTCAGATCCCTGTACCTTAAGCCTTTTGAATCCTATGAGCCGTGAGGGTCTCATAAAGGGAATTCTCCTTACGAGTCGTGAGAATCTCATAAGCGCAA
The DNA here is from genome assembly GCA_030015575.1 of Agapanthus africanus. Taxonomy (NCBI): domain Eukaryota; kingdom Viridiplantae; phylum Streptophyta; class Magnoliopsida; order Asparagales; family Amaryllidaceae; genus Agapanthus; species Agapanthus africanus. The sequence continues at coordinate 827,893,228 of CM057339.1, forward strand.
CTTCTCCTTAGGAATCGTGGGGATCCCTATGTGTGTTGCTCCCTTGTGAGTCGTAAGGATCTCACGCAGGTATTTTCTCCTTACAAGGTCGAGAGGACCTTGCAAGTGTCTTTTAACGAGATTGCGCCCTTTCGGGTTTTCACAAACTCGCCGGTAGCCCAGCTGTTTTTACTCACGAAGCCCTTTCGGGTTTTCATCCATGCCTATTTTGCTTATGGACGTACCATTTTTTTATTTTTTTTAACGCGTCAGCCCTAGGATGCTGCGGTTTGTAGTAGTTTAACGACGTTTCGGTCAGTAGTTAGTTTTAGGACGTTTCGGTCCATTGTTGCCGTTTTGGAGACAACGGTTTCGCTGGATACTACTTATAGAGTTTGGTCTTGGGAAGATAGCGAGCGGACATAGGCGTTGTTTACCCCAATCAGAGCAAAGCTTTGTTCAAATTCCAAAGCGGGAGATGAAGTAACACTTCATTATCCCCCCAATCAGAGCAAAGCTCTACTTTGAAAATTTAAACCTTAATAAATGAAGCAACGCTTCATTTCCTCTGCACTGCGCGCAGGGTGCCACGTGTCAAAATCAGGCACGCCAGCGCAGAGAGCGCAGCGCGCCCAATCAGAGCAAAGCTCTGTTTAAAGCAAAATTAAAGGAAGCAACGCTTCAGTTGCGCAAGCACTGCGCTGCGCGACACGTGTCAGCGCAGTTGCGCCGTGCTGTGCGCTGCGCGACACGTGTCAACGCAGATGCGCTAGCGCAGTTGCGTCGTGCTGTACGCTGCGCGACACGTGTTACGCGCTGGGCATTTGCGCCAAACAGAATTAAGATTTTAAAGAAATCTTTCTGTTCTTATTAAAAGAATAAGATTGCCTTCTGTAAAACAGAAGCCCTTGGATCAAAGATCCAACGGTGGGGAAAATTTCACTCAGAGAAAGATCTCTTTAACAAATTTAACCAATTTATGGGCACTATAAAAAGGACCCTAGACCTCAATTCAAAGGCATCAATATTCTTTGAGAAATTAAATAGAGAGAACTCTGAAGAAATTCCAAGAAAAAAAAGGTAAAAAGACCTTTTAGATAGAAGAATTTCTTCTGATAGATCGTTGATCCAAAAACAAGATCAATGATCTTTAATAAAAAATAAAAAAAACAAAAAAAAACAGTGCTTTGCACTTTTTATGAACTTCTGGTTCCTGAAATAAGAAAAAACTTGTTTTCTTTGATCTAAATTAGATCAAGAAAGCAAACAGTGCTTTGCACTTCTGTTATGAACCCTCGGTTCTTGAATCTAAAAGATTCTCAAATTTATAGTGTCTTGTACTTGCAAACTGTGCTGTTGCGCTCTTGGGAGAGCGCCACGTGTCAGCATCTGAACTACTTGCGCTATGCGCTTTAAGATAGAGCTTTGCTCTTTGTAATTGGCGCAACTCACCAGAGTGCGCCACGTGTCAGCAGCGCAAGCGCAGCGCACTAGCGCAGCGCACTAGCGCAGCGCACTGCGCTTGCATGACACGTGTCGTCGCCACAAGCGCTTGCGCTCTTTGATTGGCGCAAAGCGCCTGAAAAATGCAATGCATTTCTTTTGTTAAAGGGCCAGGCCCAAGTCAAAAAGACCTAGCAGGCCATAATAAATTGCAAAGAAATAAAAAGGGTATAGCCCAAGTAAAATTGATGCTCTGCATCATTTATAAATGGGCAGAGCCCAAAACAAATTGATGCTCTGCATCCTTTATAGGCAGAGCCCAAATGAAAATAAAAAGAAATGCAATGCAAAAGCAAATAAAATGTTGAATATTTCCAACTAGACTTAGCCCAATTTTGGCCATAAGTCCTCAAATTAAATTGACTGAGAAAGATTGCTCTCTTAAATCAATTTACCTCCTGTTCAAGGGTACATCTCCGAACTCCTCTGACACCTATCGTTGTAATCCTTCAACGACGTCAGAGAGGTGACGGGTCCCGACGACCACACATCAACATGGACTGCGGGGTCCTTAAACTCGTGGACCGAAACGTCCTTAAAACTAATATTGGACCGAAACGTCCTTAAAACTAATATTGGACCGAGACGTCCCTAAACTAATTATGGACCGAAACGTCCTTAAACTAATATTGGACCGAAACGTCCCTAAACTAATGATGGATCGAAACGTCCCTAAACTAATATCGGACCGAGACGTCCCTAAACTAATTATGGACCACCACGTCCCTAAACCGGCGATGGACCATCATGTCCCTAAACTGGAACATGGACCACCACGTCCCTAAACTGGAACAATAGAGCCTCCAAATGCTCTTTTGCCGGATCTAAACGGTCCCGTTTAAATTGATCTTAGCCCCAAACACGGCTAACGTATCCTTAAACATTCAAATGGACTATAAAACTCCAAATCAATTTTGGTTCAAGGGTACATCTCTAAACTCCTCTGACACCTATCGTTATAATCTTTGAACGACGTCAGAGAGGTGATGAGTCCTGACGGCCATATATTAAACGGATCACTATGTTAAGTTGATCTTAGTCTCAAACAGGACTAACGTATCCTTAACGAACGTTTAAGTTGATCTTAGCCTCAATACGGCTAAAACATCCTTAAACTAAAAACACCAAACCCAAATCTAAGTAAATACGGATTTGGACTAATCCACGTCCTACGGGCGACGGCATTACTCAGTCTCCGTATACAATCCACGGGCAACCACAAACAAAACAAACACACATGACACGAAGTGAAATTCTGGAGAAGGAGAAAGTTGTTACCGCGATGCGGTAGCATAATTAACTGCAGGGGCTTGCGCCTGCAGGGAAGAGCGTCCTCCCAATCAAAAAACCCCTCAAGCGAGGGGGAATCTGACGAAGTCTGCTACATCGGCCGCATCCGTCTACATCTTCGAAACATAGTGTCATAAATCAACTTGGCATCTTCGGAGAGGTGGACGGATAAAATCATATAGCATTTGCCCCGAACCTCAGGCCTAGACGTTCATTCTCGGCCGTCTTTCGGAGGGGAACAGATTCTGGCACGCCCGGTGGGACTTTTTCTTCTTTCCATTCCACACTTCGTGTGTCGTCTTCGCGAACCAATCGCGGTTTGTTAACGGTTGCCTTTGGATTTCAAGTTACTAAGATTTGGTCTTTTGCCTGGCGTAGAACTCAAGCATCAATGGCCTCTAACTGCATGAACTGCTCGAAGTGCCACTGCAACGGATGCTCCACCTCACCTAGATGTGTAGCATATGGGCCCCAAGCGGCCTCCTTCCTCGCTTTGCCGGTTGAACAGGTGACCCAGGCCACCACCGGCCTGTTTTTCGGGACCATGATCCCGCCTTCAAGCTTCCCTATGCCAATACCTACACCGGAAGTGAACAAGAAGTCAGTCTTCGACCGGCTCACTGCTACGACGGTCCCTGTCAACGAGTCGTCCATTACCAAGCCAACAGCCTCTATCTTTGCTAGGCTGGATCAAAACTCTGAGGGGCCCACCAAGAAGCCTGTGAATCCCAAGGTGGCTATCCCAAGGAAGGCAATAGCCGCTGCTCCAGAAGTCGTCAAGGCGGCTTCCCCTGTCAAAGAGTCAGTCTTTTCAAGACTGACTATTCCTGCTCCGGCCCCTGCCCGAGGATCCGTCTTCGACAGGTTGAATATCATCCCTCAAAGGACAACCTCAGACTTTGAGAGGTTAACACCAGCGGCGCCTCATTCAGACAGGGGGTAAAAAGAAGCTGTCTCTATCTCCGAGCCAGTTCCAACGGCTCGTCATGCTCGACGTCGCCATTGGCGACGAGTGAGGAAGGCAGGGGGCAACTCCCCCTCAGGGCTAACCCCACCAGCTCCAGAGATGGAAGTCAACGCTGCTGTTCCAACTGGGAACAGCTTTGAACTGCTGAGGAGGGTACGTAAGAACTCTCCAACCGCTACATTGAAAAGATCTCCTCCGCCCGCGGAGAGAGTTCCGGAAACAAAGCAAGAACAGCCCCCTCAACGGCTGTCCTAAAAAATATACAAGGTTTGGCGTAGGGTTCAAGACTCCGTGATCGACCCAGATCACTCTTGTCAACAGAAGAAGGCAAAGGTACAAAAAGAAAAGGACCGTCCTATTAAACAGCTAAGGACAACGATCACCAGGGTGCCCACTTCAACGGCCCCCTCCACTTCAACGGCCCACAAAAGAAGAAGGCCGGAGAGAACCCCTGCGCCCGCGGCAAATGCCAAAGGTGGTGAGCCTAAACGCCCTAAGTCCGGGGGCATGATAGTTCATACAGTTTATATGGCATCGGGAAAGGAGGATAGCCGCGCATCCACGAGTCATAGACCACTCACACGGTCAGTGACCAAGGCTCAGGAGAAACAGCAAAAGCTCCAGGAGATGATGACCGTGATGGCCGCACTCACTGGGCCAAAAGAAGCCCCTGAAACGTCCTCGGATGAACGTCAGGAACAAGAAACTGACGCCGAATTCCTTCGTCGCATACAGGAAAAGAAGGATAAAGAAGCTGCGGAACAGGCAGCCAGCATAAAGAAAATGGCCTTCCTGTTCCAGGACATGGTGGGCATGATGATTCAACATGATCCACCTGCTGAAGATCCCCCGATCATCCTTGAAGATGATAGGGGAGAAACGTCGAATCCTCCTCCGGCTCTGTCAACAGCCAAGGAGGAGGCAATCTCCAAAGCCGACCTGGATGAATATATAGCTCAGCAGATCCGAGTTCATCAAGCGACTGAACCAGCGGGTCAGGTGGTGAAAACGGGCGACCGTATCCGGGCTGGTACGACCAGATCAAATACCCGCCAGGTTATACGATACCAAAATTCCATGTGTATAAGGGAACTGGCAATCCTCACCAGCATGTTGCCCAGTTCAGGGCGCTTTGCAGCAACACTGGCGGTGATGATAAATTGTTGCTCCGCCAGTTCGTTGGTAGCTTGTCAGATACGGCGTTCGAGTGGTATTCCGAGCTCCCGAATGACTCAATCAAGACCTTTGCTGAAATGGAACTGCTATTTACCCAACGTTTCGCGAGTGCTAGAGAGCGTACCCCGATAACGGCATTGATTAATGCCAGGGTAAAGCCGAGCGAGACATGGGTCCAATATGCTATACGGTGGCGTAATTTATGGTCAAATTGCGAGCAACGCATTGAAGAAGCTCCTGCAGCGGGTATGTTTGTGGGAACCCTCGATCCGTAAGCAACCATCTCGCAATTAATGATGTTCTTCAAGCCGACCACCTTCCAGGCGCTAATCGACAAGCTGGCGCGAATGGATCAAATGGGCCATAAACCCCCTCTTCCAAAACCGAACTCCCGGAATGACAAAGGGAAGGGAAAAGCGATCGTGGTTGCTAATGCTCAACAACAGCCGAGCAACCCGAAGCCAGTCGTTCGTCAAAATAATATGCGCCCGTACGTACCCCTTGAGGAGAGGATGGGACGTTCCTACTCGTTTCCCCGAGATAAAACGAGAAGATTATTCGAGCTGGTATTGTGCAACCGACTCATAAATCTGCCAGACCCAAAACGTCCGTCACAACCAAGTGATGTCAATGAGCCCAACTACTGTCCTTATCATCGAGTACTGGGCCATCCGATCGAGGATTGCTACGTCTTCAAAAATTGGCTTGTAGACCAGTACCAACAGGGCAAGTTCGCATTGTCTGACAAATGGAAGGTGAATCCACCGCAGCCCCACACCTCTAAGGGAATGAATACGCCGGGGGCAACATGCTCTGTCGTTGAAGAAGCTCCTTGGGAGGTTGTATTATCAGCCAAGACAAAGAGGATGCTAAATGATCTTCAAACATGCCCAGCGATTAAATGGAAGAATCCGTTGGAACCTCAAATCATTGAAGGAATGTTGAAGCCGCGTCCAACGCAAATGATCAATAGAGGTGGCCCAAGCATTCACAACCAGCCGTCAAAATCTTCAAAGAAGAAGAAAAAGAAATCAAAGAAGCCCATGAAGCCTGGCGACAAGCGCACGGACTTGCAAAAACAAATTGACGCGCTGGAGGAATACAACCAGAAGGCACGGACTCCCATTACATTCCAAGAGTTCCTCAATCACGTCTTTCAAGAGGAAGATGAGGGAGAAAGTTCATCTGATGAATCTGAAGAATACGTGGCGAGCTGTCATGTGATTTCCCATTCGTTCATGGACAATGAGGAGATTCCTTGCACTGAAAAGCTGGGGGCAGATCCTGAACAAAAAATTCTGGGGCCATCAGATGAGGTAATTGACGCATTCCTTAATGAAGCTCGGTTGAAAAGTAAAGCTGATCGGCAACGCGAGGCGGTCATATTCGAAAGGGCCAAGCGCCAGTGACTTGATGAAAGAGCTGAGACGATCCCGCTGGAGCAAAATACCTCCACTACCGACAAAAGCCAATTCAAGATGAAGAAAAGGCTTGCTAAGGCCATATCAATGGGCATGAAGCTACCATCCTCCGAAGGAAAAATTACTGGTGAAATGGAAATGCACCCCTCCTATTGCTTATATCATCAGAAGGTTTCGCACCCCACTCAAGAGTGCAAAGCTTTCGCTAGATGGTGGTAAGGATACGTTGCTCATCGATAACACTTTAAGCGGGAGAAACGTAAAACTCGTCGGGAGCGGAAAAATATGACCGAAGGGTTTAACAGAACTACCGGTGATTGTCGCATGGTTAACGCCGGGGGATCACAGGTGCCTACATTCAGGAGCGATTCTGATGAGGAGCTAGAGTTTGCCCCTCTCTTTAAAGAGTCCACTTCGGGAAAAGAAGAAGAGCCGAAGATTTGTGAAAATATCCAGCTGCGTAATCGTACGCTTCCCAAAAAGAATCTCGAACCTTCAAACAAAAGAGACAAAGGGAAAGAAAAGGTCCCTGAGGAGATCGCCTTGGACGACCAAGTCATGGAAGAGCTAACTGCCAAAGACCCGCCGAAGAAAAATAAGGTGGATTACAACGTCTTAGCGCATCTGAGGAAGTTACCCTCGCAACTCAGCATTCTTGACGCCCTTTTACTATCAAAGGAAGCAAGAGATTCGTTAGTTAAGGCACTACAGGACCCGGAGCAGTTCCAAGCTTTCCTGGCCGAAGAAAAGATGAAGGATGAGTTGGAGGAAGTGCACACGGCAGATGTCACTTTTGGCGATGAAGACCTTCTCCTTAGGACGTGCGAACACAATCGCCCCCTCTATGTCTCTGGATACTGCTATGATATAAAGATAGGAAAAATCTTGATCGATAACGGATCGTCGGTTAATCTCCTTAACGTGCGGGTGTTGAAGGAAATCTGCATGAGCGTCCAGCACCTTGCTCGAAACAAGATCACCATCTCCGGGTTCGACTCCCAATCATCAAAGACTTTTGGATCTGTGATAATGATGCTACGCTTTGGGCTGCTCGTCACGGACATTAAATTCCACATCATAGATGCCAAGACATGCTACAACGCTCTGCTCGGCCGACCATGGTTACACGAGTACAACATCATCCCTTCTACACAGCATCAGTGTATGAAATATTTTAGGGATGGTCTCGAGCATATCGTGACGGGAGAACTGAATCCGTTTTCCGTGAATGAAGTTCGCAAATATGAAGATGCCAAATATTTCTTGCCGAATTTCGAAGACACGGAAAGGTGTCATAAGCCGGAGAATAAAACTAACGCTACCATCCCTGTCTTCGACAGTGATACCGAGGAGGAAGAGGAGATAGTTTATTCGGGTCCGCCCTAATACAACAAGCCGGGACCATCCGCTCCTACGTTGATCTTTGGTAGTGACTCGGAAGATGAGGTCCATGCTATATTCTCGGCTCGGCCTTCAATACGAATGTCCGCTGACGAAGAGCAAAGTCTGCAAGTCGCCATGGTGCCGTTTAAACATTATAAAGAACTGGATGCGCTCGATATCTACAGTGTAGAGGAGCTGCGGACATTCTATATCCCTCCCAGGCGAAAAGGCGAGAAGGCAATTCTATTCTACCGCTCTGAAGAAAACAAAGTGGAGAAAGAAATCTGGTACGGGGCGGATCCTACGCTTGATAGGCTTCAGCCCATCCGTCTCCCTAAATATTATACAGAAGGCTTGAAAAGGTTGCTGAAACGCCAAGGGATATCCTCCAAGCAGACCGTTCGAAAAGCCAAGTTTTATGACAAAATCTGGAACGTTCCCGGGACTCAGCGCAAGTTGCCTAATGGGAGAATGGAGACGATCGGGCTCGGATACATTCGCTCCAAGAAACGAGAGCTGCTCCGCGATTGCTACGTCGTGTATGACTTCGATGAAGAAGCGGATGCTCAATAGGAGGACGCTAATCCTGAACCAGTAAAAGTTCCTGACGCAAAAGTGCCCATTCCGTCGTTTGAAGAGCAAATGGACAGGCTTATAAGGGAGGCTGGTCAAAAAGTCTGAGACGATCACAACCGAGAAATGGCCATCTACGAGAAAGCCAAAACGCAACGCCTCCTTCAACAGGCCGTCAAAGATGAAAATGCCACTCCCTGTCAACCTGTTATAAAAAAGGCTCGACGTAGAAGCAGAAATAAGTCGAAAGGCGAAAAAGGTACTCAACAGCAACAAAGTAGGGCTAAGAAGCCACGCAAACGGGAGTCGAGCGTTATTGATCTATCCCTTATGAAGAAAATGGGTCGAGCGTACTCGTTTCCTCGGGACAAGACGAAGAAGATACTTGATCTTGCTCTAAAACATCAAATGCTTACACTGCCGGAGTCTAAGAACCCCGAACAAGCAGGCAAAGTCTCTGACCCAAATTATTGCTCTTACCGTCGAATAATAGGGCATCCTCTCGAAGACTGCTTCACCTTCAAGAATTGGGTTGAAGATCAGTATCAGCTCGGCAAATTCGCTCTGTCTGACAACTGGAGGGTAACGCCGCCACAGAAGCACGAACCCAAAGCCACGAGAACAGAACCAACCCCACATTGGGATTGGAAGCGAATTCGCACTTGTCACATGATAACAATATTAAAAGAAGAGCCCGAGAACATGGATAACCTTCCCTGGTGCTTCGGAAACAGCCATGATGAGGTAATCTCAGAATTTCCACCAGCGCCGAAAGAACTGGAAGATGGAAACCATACCACGGCGGATAACCTCAAGAAAATTGAGTTGGGGACGGCAAGTGACCCACGACCAACGTTCGTCAGTGAGCTGCTATCTGAAAAAAGGACGTCTGCATTAAAAGACGTCCTTATACAGCACAAAGATTGCTTCGCATGGAACTATTCCAAAATGCCGGGACTAGATCCAGAAATTGCTGTGCATAAATTGGCGATATCCCCGAACGTCAAGCCAGTTAAACAAGCGCCAAGGAGAATGCGGCTCGAGCTTAAGATGAGCATCAACGCCGAGGTCAAGAAGTTAATCGACTCTGGCTTTATCCATAAAATTCAATATCCTGAGTGGATCGCTAACATCGTCCCGGTGATGAAGAAAAATGGGACGGTGCGCATATGCGTGGATTTTCGGGATCTCAATAAAGCCTGCCCGAAGGACGATTTTCCAGTGCCAGTTACCGAACTGATGATAGACAATACATCCACTCATGAGGTTTTCTCCTTCATGGACGGCTCATCAGGGTATAATCAAATAAAAATGCACCCCGAAGACCAGAAGCATACCGCTTTCCGGACCCCTTTGGGAATATTTTGTTATAAAGTAATGCCCTTCGGATTAAAGAACGCCGGTGCCACCTATCAGAGGGCCATGACGAAGATCTTCGATGACCTTATACATGAAATCGTCGAGTGCTATATCGACGACCTCGTGGTCAAGAGCAAATCATATGAGGAGCATCTCGAACATCTAAAGACCGTATTTCAACGTCTTCGACAATACAATTTGAAGATGAACCCTCTCAAGTGTGCATTCGGAGTTTCTTCAGGCAAGTTCCTGGGATTCATTGTCCGACACCGAGGCATCGAGATAGATCCGTCAAAGATCAAGGCGATTATGGAAATGCCTCCGCCAAGGACTCTTAAGCAGCTGCGATCTCTCCAAGGGAAGCTCGCATATATACGGCGATTTATAGCCAACCTTTCGGGCAAGTGTCTTCCTTACAGTCACCTGATGAAGAAGGGAACTCCATTCATCTGGGATCAAAAATGCCAGGGCGCGCTGGACGATATTAAACAGTACCTACAGAACCCGCCAGTGTTGGCTGCTCCGGTCAAGGGAAAGCCTCTCATTCTTTATACAACCACCCTCGAAGGATCTTTGGGCGCGTTATGGGCGCAAGAGAACGACCAAGGAAAAGAAAGAGCACTCTACTATTTGAGTCGAGTTCTACTGGGGGCAGAAAGCAACTACTCCCCCATTGAAAAACACTGCCTGGCGTTGATCTTCGCGATAACAAAGTTTAGGCACTATGCGTTGGCGCATGAGGTCCGTCTCATTTCGAAGGTGGACCCTCTTAAATATTTAATGTCAAAGGCCATATTAACGGGACGACTAGCTAAATGGGCTCTGCTCTTGATGGAGTTCTCGATAACCTATCAACCTCTCAAGGCAATGAAAGGCCAGGCCATCGCCGACTTCCTGGCTGAGCACCCGATACCTGCCGATTCTCCTCTGAATTGCGATTTACCAGACGAACATGCGTTTGACGCGATCGACGGTGGTGATACACAATGGGAGCTTTATTTCGATGGAGCATCTTCCATGAAAAGACGCAAACAAAGTACCCTATAATCAAATCGGGGGTAGGCCTCATCTTCGAGACTCCACAAGGAAGGATAATGCGCTTCGCTTTCTCCTTAACAGAGCCGAGGACAAATAACGAAGCCGAATACGAAGCTTTGATAGCAGGCCTCGAGATCGCCATTGACATGGGAATTGAAAACCTCCTCATATACGGAGATTCTCAACTGGTCGTTAGTCAAGTAAACGGTGACTACCAAATGTGCAAACTGGAGTTGGTGAAGTACGGTGAAAAGGTGCAACAATTGTTGACCCAAATTCCCTCCTACTTTGGAAAGCATACAGCACGCGGAAAACAGCAAAGCAGACGCGTTGGCCAAGCTTGCTAAAGAGCTGGCTGACAAGAACCTCAATGACGTAAGAATCGTGGTACAAAGCCGTCAGGGTGCTTGCCCCAGCAGAAATATCTCCGGAATCATCCGAAGAGAAGGGAGCGACTGAACAGACGACCTTGCAAATAAAAGACCGGGAGAAGGCTGAGGATTGGAGGGAAGTCTTCATTGACTACTTTAAGTCCCACCGAATGCCTGAAGAAGCGTCCATAAGACATCAGCTCATGAAACGAGCTCTGTCTTTCGCCTTCGTCAATGATACTCTATACAAGAGGTCATTCGATTCTCTGTGGCTGAGATGCCTAGGACCTGACGAAGCAGAAAGAGTCATTCAGGAAGTTCATGACGGACTCTGTGGTTCTCACCAAGCGGGCCCGAAGATGAAGTTGAAGATCAAACGGATGGGCTACTACTGGCCCACAATAATTCAGGACTGCCTCGAATATGCGAAGCAATGCCACTCATGCCAAATCCATGGGGACTTTATCCACCAACATCCAAATCCACTCCATCCAACGGTGGCTAGCTGGCCATTCGAAATGTGGGGAACTGACATAGTCGGCCCCATCGAACCAGCATCGTCCAGGGGACATCGTTTCATCCTGGCGACGACCGACTACTTCTCCAAATGGGCAGAAGCGGTACCGTTAAGAGAAGTGAAGACGGAGAATATCCTCCATTTCTTCAAGACGCATGTCATATATTGGTTTAGAACTCCGAGACGGATCATCTCCCATAACGGGCCAGCTTACAGAAGCCACAAGATCAGTCGCTTCGCGCAACAACACAACATAGACTGGAGATATTCCTCGGTTTATAATCCGTGAGCTAACGGTCTAGCTGAGGCCTTCAATAAGACCTTGACAAAGATCACGAAGAAAACGGTGTCCCGAAATAAAAAGGATTGGCATGAGAGGCTGCAAGAGGCACTTTGGGCGTATCGAACTACGTTCAAGACGGCCACAAACACAACGCCATATGCGTTGGTATTCGGTACAGAAGCAATACTCCCCCTCGAGATAGAGTTACCCTCTCTGCGAGTGGCAGTCCACTACGAGCTGACGAACGAAGAAAATGCTAACCTTCGGCTTGAGGAGCTTGATGCCCTTGAAGAAACACGGCTCATAGCGCAACAAAATCTGGAAGCTTATAAAGCAAAGATGACGCGCTCATATGAAAGATTGACCCGGCCGAGGACATTCCGCCAAGGCGAACTCGTGCTAGTGGTCAAAAGGCCTATGATCCCCAATCGTGCCAAGCGGGGAAAATTCGAGCCAAACTATGAAGGCCCGTACATCATAGATAAGGTCTACCAGGGTAGGACCTATCTACTCATGGACATGCACGGTGAAAGGCCTTTCAGGCCAATAAATGGTCGCTTCCTAAAGAAGTACTACGCTTAATGAGCCACAGCCTAGGTCAATGGTAGATGACGATGACTATGTCCGCTCGCTATCTTCCTAAGCTCAAACTTTATATGCAGTAGCCAGTCGTTTCCTGGACGGACCGAAACGTCCTTAAACTAATAGCGGACCGAAACGTCTTTAAACTAATACCGCAGCATCCGTAGGCTGACGAGATAAAAAAAAGAAGAAAAATATAATAAATAAAAACGGTATGTCCATAAGCAAAAAGGGCACGGATGAAAACCCGAAAGGGCTCCGTGAGTAAAAACAGTAGGGCTACCGGCGAGTGTTCGTGAAAACCCGAAAGGGCGCGACCTCGTAAAAAGAAAAAGAAGAAGAAAATAAAAATAAAAAATAATAAAAACGGTATGTCCATAAGAGAAATGGGCACGGATGAAAACCCGAAAGGGCTCCGTGAGTAAAAACAGCAGGGCTACCGGCAAGTGTTTGTGAAAACCCGAAAGGGCGCAACCTCGTTAAAGAACACTTGCAGGGTCCTTACGACCTTGTAAGGAGAAACCACTCGCGTGAGATCCTTACGACTCACAAGAGAGCAACACACTTAGGAGTCCTCACGATTTCTAAGGAGAAATTACACTTGCGAGATCCTCACGACTCGTAAGGAGAACTCTCTTATGGGACCCTCACGGCTCATAAGATTTGAAAGTCTTAAGTTACAGAAACCTGAACCTGTTCTTAAGCAACCCCACCACAACCTCGATATTGCCCTAAAAGTGGTCTAATACTGGCCCTTGTATACAATCCACGGGCGCGAATAAACATTTCCCTAACCAAGTCCCATCCGTGACTGGGGATATATGCACATGATGAACAACCCTTATAAGTCCTCTCGACTTACAAGGAGAAAACCCTCTTGTAGGATCCTTACGACTTACAGAGGAACATACACTTAGGAATCCTCACGATTCCTAAGGAGAAAATACACCTACAAGATCCTCACGACTTGTAGGGAGAAATACCTTTGTGAGACCCTTACGGCTCATGAAGTTAAAAGCCTTAGTCGACAGGACCTTAACTCTGTTCGCTAAGCCACCTTTGTTCGACATCGACGGAGGTAAATGATGATTCGCTCCTGGCAACATCCCAGTTGTAGCGGTGCTGATACTGAAATCGGTGTCTAAATTCAGATTTACGGCAAAAAGCTAGTAGGCCGCACATGCATATGAAATAGCCGAAATGATGGGGCAACTTGCAATAAAAAGCAGCAAGTAAAAACATATGCATACAAAATAGCCGAAATGATTGGGCAACTCGCAATAAAAAGCAGCGAGTGAAAATAAAATAAATAGCCGAAATGATTGGGCAACTCGCAATAAAAAGCAGCGAGTAAAAATAAAATAAACAGCCGAAATAATTGGGCACCGCGAAAAATAGCCGAAATGATTGGGCAATCGCGACCTTCGCGATATAAAAGCTGAAATGATAGAGCATCGCAGAAATAAAACAAAAAAAATGATGATAAAACTTTGGCCCTACAGTTAAGATCACATCGATCCATGTATACAATCCAAGGGCGTAAACGAAGAGGGAACCATACTTTCCCAATAGGATCCGCCAGGAAACGAAGCCAAACCTCAATGATTCATCCCAACTCCGAAGAAACCAGTGTCTGTAGCAAATACCTCAACTCAGGGAAACAAACAATCCTTGACGAGAGCCTCCTGATCCGCGTCGACTCGCAGAGCAACCGGTGTCTCCGTGGGAAATTCTCGACTCGTTTCAACACCAGGGAGACAAATAATCCTTGGCGCTAGGGAAACAAATAATCCTTAGCAAATACCTTAACTCAGGGAAATTAACAATCCTTGACGAGAGCCTCCTGATCCGCGTCGACTTGCAGAGCAATCAGTGTCTCCGTGGGAAATTCTCGACTCGTTTCAACACCAGGGAGACAAATAATCCTTGGCGCTAGGGAAACAAATAATCCTTAGCAAATACCTCAACTCAGGGAAACAAACAATCCTTGACGAGAGCCTCCTGATCCGCGTCGACTCGCAGAGCAACCAGTGCCTCCGTGGGAAATTCTCGACTCATTTCAACACCAGGGAGACAAATAATCCTTGGCGCTAGGGAAATAAATAATCCTTAGCAAATACCTCAACTCAGGGAAACAAACAATCCTTGACGAGAGCCTCCTGATCCGCGTCGACTCTCAGAGCAACCAGTGTCTCCGTGGGAAATTCTCGACTCGTTTCAACACCAGGGAGACAAATAATCCTTGGCGCTAGGGAAACAAATAATCCTTAGCAAATACCTCAACTCAGGGAAACAAACAATCCTTGACGAGAGCCTCCTGATCCGCGTCGACTCGCAGAGCAACCAGTGTCTCCGTGGGAAATTCTCGACTCGTTTCAACACCAGGGAAACAAATAATCCTTGGCGCTAGGGAAACAAATAATCCTTAGCAAAAACCTCAACTCAGGGAAACAAACAATCCTTGACGAGAGCCTCCGGATTCGCGTCGGCTCGCAGAGAAACCAATGTCTCCGCGGGAAAATTCCCGATTCGTCTCAACTTGAAAGATGAAGCCTCAGGCAGCAGGGACTAAAAAAAACTTGCTTCCTGAACAATGGGACCCTGCAAGTCGATCTAAAATGGTCTCTTGCATACTATTCACGGGTCTCACTCTCCAAAGTCAAGTTTCGACAAAGAGGGAAACAACCGCTTACGGGTCCTCTCGACTCGTAAGAGGGAAAAATTCTCTTATAGGATCCCTATGACCTATAAGTGAAAACACACTTAGGAATCCTCACGATTCCTAAGGAGAAAATCCACCTATGAGATCCTCTCGATCCGTAGGGAGAAAAGTCTCTATGAGACCCTCACGGCTCATAGAGTTGAAAAGTCTTAGGCAGCAGATCTGAACCTGCGGCCTAATCCATCGTTATCTCTAGGAGAAATCCAGATGCTTACTCTATTATCTGTTTAACAAGACAGCATGCTGAGAATAAAAGAAAGAATAAAGCGAAAAAAAGATATCCGACGTACATTTAATCAAACATTTGAGACACATTCGTGCATGCATGTGCGAAAGACTCAGAACGAAAAATAAAACAAGCCGGGATAAAGTTTGTCCATTAATATTGTCAAAATTCTTACAATCATAAAGCAATAAACGAGAAATATTATTACAATGGAATAATCTCAGATCCGGGGCACAGATTGAGGAAGTCAAAAGTGAGGCTATCCAGAGTTCTTCTGGCCTTCCTGATTATTCTCGTGCGCAGCCTCTCGCGCTCCTGAGTGTCAAGATCCTCGGCAAGGCCCCCCGGCCTTCGATAGGCAGCGACTATCGTCGTCTGTTGGAAAATTTGATGCAAGATGTCGATGAGGCTATCCCGCCGTTTCTTCGAGATCAGCCCCGACATGTATACTGAATGTACCTTGTCTTCAGCATCATCCAGCACATTGAGCGGTAGGGCCTCATGGAGTCCCGGGAGTGCCCTCCAAATTGCTCCCAGCACGACTTTCAGGAGAGCAGAATGGCGGGGGAGCAGCCAACCAACACGTGCGTTCAGACGACCCATGACCTCCACACACTGGGCATCCGTAAACTCCTGGTCTTGTTGACGGCCCTGTGCACGGATATCTTCGTAGGTGATGAACTCATGCAGACTGTAAAGACGCACCGCCATAATATCTAAAGGAGACATCATTGGAAGATTAGCAATGAGGAAAAAGTAGAGAGTTAAAACTCCTCGAGAACAATGCTCTATAGATAGGAGTGACACCTGTCAAAATCAGTTGTGAGGAGAATTTGAGGAAAATCCCCTAAGAACATTGAGAGCTTTGCTCTGGAAAACAATGATATAATAATAATAATAGTACCAAATGCCATCTCTAACTTCCAAGATCCATGAAGAACTCTTAAGAGTTCTTCTATATGATTTGGAAGGAGCAAAGCTCCATTAATGAATTAAGAAAATCCAAGGAAAATCTTTTAGAGAGCAGAGCTCTATTAATGGAACCCTAATAGGGTTCTCCTTAGTCCTCTTTAGACCCCTTTTAGAGCAAAGCTCTGCTAAGTGAAACCCTAAATGAGTTTTCTTTAGATCAGGAATCTATTGAGAGCAAGGCTCTTAAAATCGATTTAATTTAACCGAAATCAATATTTTTACCTAAAATTCTCTAAAGTTTGAACTTTTAAAAGTGCTTGAACAAAAGAGCAGGGCTCTGGACAAAATTCTTATGAAGAGATGAAGATCATCTAAGGGACCAAAGGTCCTATTTATAGGCATCAAATACCCTTTCAACTTCCAAGAGTCGCCGCGACGGTTGGAATTCTGCCACCGCTGCGCTCATGTTTGAAGCGCCACGTAAGCGCAACAGTAGGGGGGCATTTGTTTACCCCAATCAGAGCAAAGCTCTGTTCAAATTCCAAAGCGGGAGATGAAGCAACACTTCATCTTCCCCCCAATCAGAGCAAAGCTCTACTTCGAAAATTTAAACCTTAATAAATGAAGCAACGCTTCATTTCCTCTGCACTGCGCGCAGGGCGCCACGTGTCAAAATCAGGCACGCCAGCGCAGAGAGCGCAGCGCCCGAGACAGCGCACCCAATCAGAGCAAAGCTCTGTTTAAAGCAAAATTAAAGGAAGCAACGCTTCAGTTGCGCAAGCACTGCGCTGCGCGACACGTGTCAGCGCAGATGCGCTAGCGCATGTGCGCCGCGCGACACGTGTCAGCGCAGATGCGCTAGCGCAGTTGCGCCACGCTGTGCGCTGCGTGGCACATGTCACGCGGTGGGGCATTTGCGCCAAACAGAATTAAGATTTTAAAGAAATCTTTCTGTTCTTGTTAAAACAAGAAGATTGCCTTCTGTAAAACAGAAGCCCTTGGATCAAAGATCCAATGGTGGGGAAAATTCCCCAAATCACTCAGAGAAAGATCTCTTTAACAAATTTAACCAATTTATGGGCACTATAAAAAGGACCCTAGACCTTAATTCAAAGGCATCAACATTCTTTGAAAAATTAAACAGAGAGAACTCTGAAGAAATTCCAAGGAAAAAAAAAGGTAAAAAGACCTTTTAGATAGAAGAATTTCTTCTGATAGATCGTTGATTCAAAAACAAGATCAATGATCTTTAATAAAAAACAAAATAATAAAAAACAGTGCTTTGCACTTTTTATGAACTTCTGGTTCCAGAAATAAGAAAAAACTTGTTTTCTTTGATCTAAATTAGATCAAGAAAGCAAACAGTGCTTTGCACTTCTGTTATGAACCCTCGGTTCTTGAATCTAAAAGATTCTCAAATTTATAGTGCCTTGCACTTGCAAACTGTGCTATTGCGCTCTTGGGAGAGTGCCACGTGTCAGCATCTGAACTACTTGCGCTATGCGCTTTAAGATAGAGCTTTGCTCTCTGTAATTGGCGCAACTCACCAGAGTGCGCCACGTGTCAGCAGCGCAAGCGCAGCGCACTGCGCTTGCATGACACGTGTCGTCGCCACAAGCGCTTGCACTTTTTGATTGGCGCAAAGCGCCTGAAAAATGCAATGCATTTCTTTTGTTAAAGGGCCAGGCCCAAGTCAAAAAGACCTAGCAGGCCATAATAAATTGCAAAGCAAAAAAAGGGGCATAGCCCAAGTAAAATTGATGCTCTACATCATTTATAAATGGGCAGAGCCCAAAACAAATTGATGCTCTGCATCCTTTATGAGCAGAGCCCAAATAAAAATAAAAAGAAATGCAATGCAAAAGCAAATAAAATGTTGAACATTTCCAACTGGACTTAGCCCAATTTTGGCCGTAAGTCCTCAAATTAAATTGACTGAGAAAGATTGCTCTCTTAAATCAATTTACCTCCGGTTCAAGGGTACATCTCCGAACTCCTCTGACACCTATCGTTGTAATCCTTCAACAACGTCAGAGAGGTGACGGGTCCCGACGACCACACATCAACTTGGACTGCGGGGTCCTTAAACTCGTGGACCGAAACGTCCTTAAAACTAATATTGGACCGAAACGTCCTTAAAACTAATTATGGACCGAAACGTCCTTACACTAATATTGGACCGAAACGTCCCTAAACTAATGATGGACCAAAACGTCCTTAAACTAATATTGGACCGAAACGTCTCTAAACTAATATCGGACCGAGACGTCCCTAAACTAATATCGGACCGAAACGTCCTTAAACTAATATCGGACCGAAACGTCCTTAAACTAATTATAGACCACCACGTCCCTAAACTGGGGATAGACCATCATGTCCCTAAACTGGAACATGGACCACCACGTCCCTAAACTGGAACAATAGAGCCTCCAAATGATCTTTTGCTGGATCTAAACGGTCCCGTTTAAGTTGATCTTAGCCCCAAACACGGCTAACGTATCCTTAAACATTCAAATGGACTATAAAACTCCAAATCAACTTTGGTTCAAGGGTACATCTCTAAACTCCTCTGACACCTATTGTTGTAATCTTTGAACGACGTCAGAGAGGTGATGAGTCCTGACGGCCATATATTAAACGGATCACTACGTTAAGTTGATCTTAGTCTCAAACAGGACTAACGTATCCTTAACGAACGTTTAAGTTGATCTTAGCCTCAATACGGCTAACGCATCCTTAAACTAAAAACACCAAACCCAAATCTAAGTAAATACGGATTTGGACTAATCCAGTCCTACGGGCGACGGCATTACTCAGTCTCCGTATACAATCCACGGGCAACCACAAACAAAACAAACACACATGACACGAAGTGAAATTCTGGAGAAGGAGAAAGTTGTTACCGCGATGCGGTAGCGTAATTAACTGCAGGGGCTTGCGCCTGCAGGGAAGAGCGTCCTCACAATCAAAAAACCCCTCAAGCGAGGGGGAATCTGATGAAGTCTGCTACATCGGCCGCATCCGTCTACACCTTCGATACATGGTGTCATAAATCAACTTGGCATCTTCGGAGAGATGGACGGATAAAACCATATAGCATCTGCCCCGAACCTCAGGCCTAGACGTTCAGTCTCGGCCGTCTATCAGAGGGGAACAGGCGTCGTCATCTATCGTTGACCCAGGCCGTGACTCATCAGGCGTAGTATATTTTTTTTTTAGGAACCGGCCATTTTTTGACTAGAAGGGATTTTCGTCATGCATATCCATGAGCAAGTAAGCCCCACCTTGGTAGACTTTGTCACATAATCCAAGGATTTTGGCACTGCTCCCGCCTCCAGCTCCTCTATGTTATCTTCTAACGCTGAGTGGGCTTCTTCATTATTTAGCGACGAATGAGAGATTATGTGGCAACTTGCCACATAATCTTCAGGTTCCTCTGACGAGTCGTCTCCCTCATCATTGTCGTTATCTCAACTTTCAAGGATATGGTTGAGAAACTCTTGGAGAGTGACCGGGGTTCGCGCCTC
The DNA here is from genome assembly GCA_030015575.1 of Agapanthus africanus. Lineage (NCBI taxonomy): Eukaryota > Viridiplantae > Streptophyta > Magnoliopsida > Asparagales > Amaryllidaceae > Agapanthus > Agapanthus africanus. Next base: position 827,913,057 of record CM057339.1, read on the forward strand.
TGGTTGTATTCCTCTGGCGCGTCAATACGCTTTTGCAGGTCTGTGCGCTTGTCGTCTGTCTGCGTGGGCTTCTTGGTCTTCTTCTTTTTCTTTGAAGATTTTGACGGCTGGGCCTGGGTATTTTGCCCATCATTACCAGTTGTCAGTGTTGAGCGCGGTTTCAGCATCCCCTCAATGATTTCCGGCTCTAGCGGGCTTCTCCATCTGATTGCCGGGCATGCTTGAAGATCCTTCAGCATTCTCTTAGTTTTTACCGAGAGGACAACTTCCCATGGAGCTTCCTCTATAAACGAACATGATGCCCCCGGCGTATCCGTCTTTTTATAAGCGTGCGGTTGTGGCGGGTTTACCCTCCAGTTTTCAGACAACGCGAATTTACCTTACTGCACCTGGTCTTCAACCCAGTTTTTGAAGACGTAGCAATCTTCGATTGAGTGACCCACTACTCTGTGGTAGGGACAATAGTTAAGATGGTTGACGTCACTTGGTTGCGGTGGGTGTCTCGGCTCTGGCAGAGTGATGAGCCCGTTGCACACTGCTAGTTCGAACAATCTCCTTGTTTTATCCCAGGGGAACGAGTAAGGACGTCTCAACTTCTCATCGAGGGATTGCGGCTTGCTGCTTTAGCGAACAACCGGTCTCGGGTCACTCAGTTGTTGTTGAGCATTGGCGATGAAGGTCGCTTTCCCTTTGCCCCTTTCATTTCGAAGATCCGTTTTCGAGGAGGATGGTCTATAGCCCATCTGGTCCATTTGGGCCAGTTTGTCGATCAAGGCCTGGAAAGTGGTCGGCTTGAAGAACATCATGAATTAAGAAATGGTCGCCTGAAGGTCGAGGGTCCCTACGAACATGCCTACCGCAGGAGCTTCTTCGATGCGCTGCTCGCACTTTGACCATAGATTTTGCCATCAAATGGCGTATTGAACCCAGGTTTCTCCTGGCTTCACCCTGGCATTGATGAGTGCCATGATTGGGGAGCGTTCACTAGGGCTTGCAAAACGCTGGGTGAATAGCAACTTCATTTCTACAAACATCTTGATAGAGTCATTCAAGAGCTCGGAATACCACTCGAATGCTGTCTCCGACAAGCTGCTAACGAATTGGCGAAGCAGTAGCTTATCGTCACCTCCGGTGTTGCCGCACAGAGCCCTGAACTGAGCGACATGTTGGTGGGGATTTCCTGTCCCCTTATATACGTTGAACTTAGGAATCGTGTATTTCGGTGGGTACTTTATTTGGTCATACCAACCCGGATAGGGTCGCCCAGTCTTAACGATTTGGCCGGCCGCTTCGCTCGCCTGATGAGCTCGTATCTGTTGAGCTATATAATCATCCAAGGCGGCTTTGGAGATCGTCTCCTCTTTGGCTGCTGATAGAGCCGGAATAGGGTTCGATATTTCCCCTCTGTCGTCTTCAAGGATTATTGGAGGGTCTTCAGCTGGGGGATCCGGTTGGATCACCATGCCGACCATGTCTTGGAATAGTAACGCCATTTGTTTTATCTTGGCCGCTTGTTCCGCGGCCTCTTTGTCTTTCCTCTCGAGCATTCTTCGGAGAAATTCGGCATCGGTTTCCTGTTCTTGGAGCTGCTCCGACGACGCCTCCGGGCATTCTTTTGGCCCAGTGAGTGCAGCTATAGTTGTCAGCATCTCCTGGAGCTTTTGCTATTGTTGCTCCTGAGCCTTTGTCACTGATCGGGTGAGCGGTCAGTGACCCGTAGAAGCACGGCTTTCCTCTTTTCCGAAAGCCATATAAACAGTGTGCACCACCATGCCCCCAGACTTGGGGCGTTTAGGTTCGTTGCTCTTTAGATTCGTCGCAGACATGGGGATTTTCTCCGGCCTTCTTCTTTTGTGAGCGGTCGAAGTCGAGAGGGCCGGCGATGTAGGAATCTATGCAGACGACATCTTTCGTGGCGTGGCGGAGCAATGGTCCCCCTCTTGCTGAATCTTTATTTTCTTGGATCGACGAAAGTAGTCCTTGTCGATTACTGAGCCTTGGACCCTTCGCCAGACCCTGTGAATTTTTTAGGACAGCCGCTGAGGGGGCTATTCTTGCTTTGTCTTTGTAGCATTCTCCACAGGTGGAGGAGATCTTTTTAGCACGACCGTCAGAGAGTTTTTGCGCACCCTCCTAAGTGGTTCAAAGTTGTTCCCAGTTGAAACAGCAGCATCGACTTCCACCGTTGGAGCTGGCGGCGTAAATCCAGAGGGGGAACTGCCCCCAGCTTTCCTCACTCGGCGCCAGTGGCGACGTCGAGCGTGCCTTGCATACGGTATTGATTCAGCTATAGGGGTGGCTCCCTCATGCCCCCTATCCTGGTGAAGGGTCGTCGTTGGTGCTAGCCTATTGAAAACTGGCGTCCATTGAGTGGAGATGGCCAACCTGTCGAAAGCAGACTTCCGAGCAGGGGAAGCAGCCTTGGTGTTTTCGCCTGAAGCGGGAGTTGGAGCGGACAGTCTAGCGAAGACTAATCCCTTAGCAGGAGAAGCCTCGCTGATGATTTTGTTTGCTGGAGCAGGGATGGCTATCCGTTTCGGGATAACCCCTTCAGGTATTGCAGGCTTCTTTACGGGCCCACCTGAGCTTTGGCCCAGTCTGTTGAAAACAGAGGCGCTGGATTTGGGCGACCCGTTGAGAGGGGCCGCAGTAGTTGCAAGCCGATCAAAGACCGGCTTCTTCGGAGCTTCTTGCGACGGTAGTAGGGCGTTGAAGCTCATGGGTGGGGGCATGGTCCCAAAGAAAAGCCCAGTGGTGGCTTGCGTCACTTGTTCCACTGGCATCGTGAAAAGGGAGGCCGCTTGAGGCCCATAGGTCACTCCTCCGACAGGGACGGAGTGGGAGTTGTTGTAGTTGAAAGCCATTGATCTTCTTTTTCTGCACGGAGCAAGACGCCAAATCTTAGTACCTCGAATCCAGGGGCAACCATAGCAAACCGCGATTCGTTCGCGAAACACGGCACACGAAGTGTGGAGTGGAAAGAGGAAAAGGTCCTACCGGACGTGCCAGAATCTGTTCTCCGCCGAAAGACACGACCGGGACGTTGGGACGTCCGGCCTGAATTTTGAGGGCAGATGCTATTTGGTGCTATCCGTCCACCTCTCCGAAGATGCCAAGTTGATTTATGACACCATGTATCGAAGGTTTAAACGGATGCGGTCGATATAGCAGACTTCATCAGATTCCCCCTCGTTGAGGGGTTTTTGATTGTGGGAACGCTCTTCCCTGCAGGCGCAAGCCCCTGCAGTTAATTACGCTACCGTATCGCGGTAACCACTTTCTCCTTCTCCAGATGGTCACTTCGTGTCGTGTGTGTTAGTTTTGTTTTTGGTTGCCCGTGGATTGTATACGGAGACTAATTTATGTCGTCGCCCATAGAGCGTGGATTAGTCCAAATCCGTATTTACTTAGATTTGGGTTTGGGTTGGATTTAAAGATCGTTAATCTCATTTGAGACTAAGATCAACTTAAACGTTTGTTAAGGATACGTTAGTCTAATTTTAGACTAAGATTTACTTAACAGGATCATTTAGATCCAACAAAAGAGCATTTGGACTCTATTGTTTTAGTTTAGGGACATTGCGGTCCATAAGTTTAAGGACATCATAGTCCATGGAGTTTAAGAACATCATAGTCCATACAGTTTTTGGTTGTCGGGACCCATCACCTCTCTGAAGACGTTGAAGAATTACAACGACACATATCAGAGGAGTTAAGAGATGTACCCTTGAACCAATATCAATTGAGGGATCTATAGTTGGATTAATTTAAGAATCGTTAATCTCATTTGAGATTAAGATCAACTTAAATGGTTGTTAAGGATACGTTAGTCTAATTTTAGACTAAGATCTACTCAACAGGGTTTATAGGATCCTTTAGATCCAGCGAAAGAGCATTTAGGCTCTATCGTCTTAGTTTAGGGACGTTGCGATCCATTGGGTTTAAGAACATCATATTCCATGAGTTTAAGGACCTCATAGTCCAGTTTAAAGACCTCATAGTCTGTAAAGTTTAAGGACATCATACTCCATGAGTTTAAGGACCTCATAGTCCATAAGTTTAAGGACATCATAGTCCATGGAGTTTAAAAACATCATAGTTTGTGGGGTTTTTAGTTTAAGGACATCATAATCCATGAAGGTTAGTTTTGTAAGTGCACGGTGGCGCCTCGGCCGTCTGAACGACGCCGGAATGCGGAAACGATACTTTTACAGAACCTGTAAACCGGCACCACCGCGCACTTTAAAACCTGGATCGGGCCAATAACCTACTCCTAGCTAACTAAAGAAGGGGTAGAGAGATATACCGAGCGATCCGTGTCCTTCGGTCTTCTCGTCGTCGTCCCGATCTCCCCGTGGAATCTCCGGTCTTCATCTCCTCGTCGGAAAGGGCACCGCATCGCCGGGTTCTTTTACGGGCTCCCATCTCTAGATCGAGGCAACTCGGGCACGAAGTTGGCGAGTCGACATGTCCAAGAATGATGTAGGCTAAGTGTAGAGTCACTTGTCTCAAGGGTTTATGAAGTTGCCACTTTTGATGGAGGTGAAGAAAAATGAATGGAGCTAATCTTTGTTGCATGAATGGGAAAAATGAGATACAAAATTTCTCCCACACAAAAATGAATGGCTCTCCAAATGAGGGGCTCGGCCAAAGCATGATGATATGGTGGTGGTGAGTGTAGGAACCAAAAAAGAGGTGACCATAAGAAATGTGAAGAAAGAATGATGAGTGATGATGAGAGAATAAAATGATCACCACAAAAGTCCACACTCATAAACAACCATCTCACATCTCATCACCAAAAGTCAAGCAATGATGATGCACAATCATGAAGCAACCATGTGCCACTAAAAGTCTTCCCCATGCACAATTGCAAATAACCCCCTCCACCAAATTTCAGCCAAAGAAAGGAAACAAAGGAAAATGGCCGAAACGGAATGCAAACTGGAAACATCAAAAAATTGATCCCGTAATAAATTACAGGAAAACCCCGCGACTGTATATACATACCCGCATTTGTATTCCGACCAAATACAAATGCAATGAGACAAAATCTACACTGTACAATACTAGGATCCGGCTTAAACCAAAGCCCGCTAGTATTATCCGTCCGATCATGATCCGTGCAATACCGCACGTATATGATCGAACCCTGCCATATCTCCATACGGCCTCTACAGCGTTTCGCCCGAAACTTGAGAAACTGTCTGTGGGGGACTCTAAAGACACGTCAATACTTTGGCTGTGGATTTAACCACTAGCACGTCAGAGGTATTAGCCATACGTAACGGGCTACCAGGTGTTGGGGTAAAAATTTACACCCCTGTTGACCAAGTCAAAATCAAAGTCAACCCCAAGCCAAGTGGGCCCAAGCCCAGATCCAGTGGGCCCATGCCCGGGTCGAGCCAGAACATGAAGCGGCCGGCCTCCCCCCATGCTAAGATAAAAATTTTGTAATAAATAATTTTGTTGCATTTATTTTATGGATAAATGTAAAAAAATGGGCATAAAGCCAAATTTTTGTAAAGCCCATGGCTTATGTGCAAAAAGAAATGGCACATGAGCCATGGGATAGGCAAAATGCCATTTTGTGAAGCCCAAGGGGCTATGTGTAAAATGTATGGCCTATAAAGGCAAAGATAATGAAAATATCTCAGAACTTTTTTTCTCTCTCCAAAAAAAAAAGTCTCAGAGCTGAGCTCTTTCTTCCATCTTCAAGGTTCCAAAACCTTCTTCTTTCTCTTGAATTAAATCAAGAGTTTTACTCTTCCTTTTTTCAAAACAAATTAGTTTTTCACCACAAAACCCGCAAAGGGGAACTTGGATCTATCATTAGATCTCAAAAAGAAGAGATTTTTAGATCTCACATTTCTTGAGCCAGCCAACAGAGGAGGAAGAAGAAGAACATCTTTCATTAAACCCCCAAAGAAAAGAATACATTCAGGAGTCCAACTCCTCTCTGATTTCTCTTTTGAGAAATCTTTTTTTTTTAGGCTAAAAGCCTCTTATCCTCGCCAGCGCGCAGCGCAAGTGCGCAAAGCGCCCGCGTGCCGACACGTGGCGCACGCGCTTGCGCACGCGCTTGCGCACCTGCGCGCTTGCGCAAGTGCGCAAAGCGCCCGCGTGCCGACACGTGGCGCGCGCGCGCTTGCGCACCTGCGCGCAGCGCTCTTGCGCAACGCGCCCACGTGCCGACACGTGGCGCGCGCGCGCGCTTGCGCACCTGCGCGCAGCGCTCTTGCGCAAAGCGCCCACGTGCCGACACGTGGCGCGCTTGCGCCTGAGCGCACAGCACCTAAGCGCTCAAGGCGCTGGCCCCACGCATCCCTTGGATGCCTTTTCCCCCTCTTTTTGTGTACATACATACATATATACATATATATACAAATTTATACACACACGTACTCCATGACACTGTCCCTGTTAGAAAAAAATTTCTAACGGGGCGCTGCCCCGCACCCCGCAAGGGGGCTGCTAGCCCCCTTGACCCCCAGCCCGCTATCCGGGTAGCGGGACCCCCGTAAAAACTCTGCGTGGCTCCCGATATATCCAAAACCCCCCTTTCAGAACAGAACACACGTACACTGCACATTGAGTTCGCATGACCAGTTTAACCCGTTAATCGGAAGTTCCCTCGCCCCAAAGGCGAGGGGTAATTAACGGCAGCTTAGTCCGCGGCTGCCGGAGATTCGGATCCCCACAATCATTAAACCCCAGCTTACCCTAGGCAGGGGGAATCTGTAGTACGCCTGAGATGCGTGCGCGTATTCCCATCTCACTGGGGTGACGAAAAACACCCTACAGATTCTGGCACGCCCGGTGGGACCAATCTCTCCTCCCATATTTCGGGTTAAACGTTCATGCGAACTCAATCAATATACATACCTGTATTTATACTAAAAATAGTGCTTTTTCATGCAGATTTTCAAGCAATCAACCTTCGACGACAATGTCTCCCCAGACGAGTTCAGCTTCCAACGTGACCCCGATTCCGTACGTGGTCAAGATCAATGCTCGTGTGGTTCTCCCCGCAAGCCTCAGTCGACAGTGGGAGGAACCGCCCCGCCAGTTCGGCTCCGTCATCATCTACCCTGCCGGAAGCGCTCATCTGGCGGAGATCCCGGCGGAACAGGTGTCCAAGCCGGTCTCAAGGGGAAAGAGGCTGAATGTCGTGATCGCCAAGGCACCACAACCGAAACTCAAGACGCTATCTGAACGACTCCCTGGCGCTCTAGCTGGGGGCAAGACTTCCGATGTAAAGGGCAACATCAAATGTTGCGGACGAGCTCAGGCGATAACTCCAATAAATGTACAATCGAGCGTATCTCCAAGGCCCTCCATCGCCCGGTCTGCGGCGTCTTCCCAAAAAGCCAAAGTCTTCCAGGTGCTTAGAATAGAAAAGTTAAGGCAGAAGCGGCTCAGGTATCGAGCCAACAAGAGGGCCAAGGCTTCAGCCAAATGGAATCGTGTGAAGTTCCGAGTGCAGGGTTGCCCAGCGACGACGGCTGAGTCGGACGTAAGAATCAGCAATTCCTTCGAGCCTCTGAAGTGGGTTCAGAAAAATGCCATGACCGCCAGAATCAAGAAGACAGCGGTCCGAACAGTGCCACAAAGAGACGTGTCCCGGCCCCAACAGAAAAAGCATGACACTGTCTCTTCAAGAGTCTATCAAGCACTTTGTGCCGCACGAAAGCAGCAGGGTAAACCCAGAAAAGAAGCGCCAGCACCATTCAAGAACCGGGTTAGGCCAGCCGCCTTCAATCGACTACCAGCTACCGAAACATGGGGGTCAAGACAGCGATCCGTGAAATCAGCTTCCAATGATAGAAAGACGGCCGGATATATCATCCATACAGTCTATATGGCGGGCGGGCGCCCCAGCGACAACCTTCGCAGCAAAAGCAAGGATGGGGCCACCACATCCCAAGCCCAATCTGGCCTGAATGTGGTTGCCGCTGCCCAAGAACAGCCGCCCCCGCTGGATGAAGAAAACCCTCTCAATGAGGATGATAGGCAGAAAGACCCCTCGGTCCATGCAGAGTCAAGCTCGGACAGCGAGGAAGAGCCGACTTTCCGCCCCAGGACTGCGGAGCAAGAGCTGCTTCAAGAGCTTCGAAAACAGCTCAGGAGCAAAGATAAAGAGATGGCCAAGCTCTATTCGAAGATAGACGACTTAACGAACGTGGTGATGCAGCTTATGGCTCAAATTGCTCGAGCGCCTCCCAATCAAGCACAAGCCACTACTAATCAGCCGGGTGATGACAATCTGAGGCAGCCAATGCCTGTTCCTTTGGGTCCAAGACTGGTCGAGCCGCATGAAAGCCGGCCACACTCCGCTTCTGGGGACGCCTTGGCCCCAGATAGCACTATCCCGCTAACACAGGATCGGATAATGGATTTGGTCACCAGCAAGGTTAAAACATTGGTGGCCGAAGCTGAAGCTCAGAAAGAAATCGGCAGTAGTGGGCGGCCATATCCGCGCAGTACGATCTGATTGAGTTCCCAAGCGGCTACGTCATTCCTAAGTTCGGAAGATTTGATGGAACGGGGAATGCAAACCAGCACGTCGCCCACTTCAAAGCATCGTGCGGAAATACAGGGGGCAATGACGCGCTCCTTCTTCGTCAGTTTGTCAACAGCCTGACCGGTGTCGCTTTCGACTGGTACGCGAGCATACCAGACGGGTCCGTCATTACCTTTGCCCAAATGGAATCTCTGTTTCGGCAAAGGTTCATGAGTGTCAGTGATAAAATCTCAATTGCCGACCTTGTGAGGACCAAGCCGGGGAAGAATGAAAGCAACACCGACTTTATCGCTCGATGGCGTAATCTCACAGTCAAGTGCGAACCGCCGCTGGAGCAGGACCAGTCCGTCAGCCTTCTCATCGGGAACCTCAGCAATTGGATGGTCCCATTCTTGTGTACGGCGGGCCTCAAGACATTTCAGGAGCTAACCAAGAAAGTCCAAATGCTAGAACGCTCGAAGCAAGAGTCCCCGCCGGACTCTCAGAAAGACAAAACCTGAAAAAGCAAGCGGGACGACAACCGTAGAAGCGGGAGTTCCAGCAGTACCAATGTCTTCAAGGCGTCCGAAAATGAAGAAAAGTGAAGGGCGGGCGAATCCAAAACTAACCGGTCTCGAAAGCCATTGCTGGGAGGAGATGGGCCCACCCTAGAGGAGAAAAAGAACAAGGTTTACTCTTTCAGAAGGGACAAGGTTCGCAAGATATTTAAAGATGCCTTGAACAACGGCCTACAATTGCCGGAGTCGAAAAGACCCCAAGAAGCAAAAATGACCGACAATCCTCTGTATTGCCCGTACCACCGAGTAGTGAGCCATGCGATCGAGGATTGCTATATCTTCAAAGACTGGGTCGAGAAGCAGTACAAGGCTGGAGAGATCGAGCTGTCTAAAAGCGTGTTGGTGAACAACCAAGTTGCAACCACCAACTTTATACAGACAAAAATTGAAGCCTTCTGGGAGCAAACAGCCGAACCCGCTACCCTGAGAAATGAGACCGACTCGCCGCAGCCTCCATGGAGTACGCACATAACTAATAAGACGAAGAAGATGATAAAGCTACTTCGGAAAGAACCCAGGATGGAATGGGAAGAACAGAAGAAGCCTACCACTCCAGCTGCCAATGCGGCTCCATCAGGCTCAAAATCCAAGAAGCTGAAGAAGAAGAAAAGTGCAGCACGGCGCGAAAAAGAGTCTGCAGGGAGATCGACCATTCAAAAATATATCGATTCTCTCGAAGAATATGAACAAAAGGAAAGAACATTGATTCAATTGAAGGAGTTCTTCCCTGTATAAGCGGCTGAAATTCTGGAGGAGTTAGAAGAAGACTCCAATGAAGAGATCCCAGTAATGACCTGCTATGTCATCCATCTTGGCAGCGACTCCGAGGATGAGCTCTGTTTTCCCGAAGAGGACGAGGAGCTCACCACAAATGCCAATCAAATCCAGCTTAGAAGCGGCAGGGCTCTACCGCCAAATCAGGGCAACGCCCCAAAAAGGAAGGAAAAACAAGTCGCTAATGAAGAAGATGGCAGAGAACCGATTGATGAAAACATAAGTCCTTCCTCGGTGGACTATAATGTCTTGGCACATCTCCGGAAGCTTCCGTCTCTCCTGAGCATCTACGACGCCTTGGTCCTATCTAAGGAGCTTAGAAATGTTCTTATTCACGCTCTCCAAAACCCCGAGCGGTATCAGGCTCACTTTGCGGAAATTAATATGAAAGAAGCTCCGCACGCTCTGCATGCCGCCGCAGTCACATTTAAGGATGAAGACTTGCTACTGGGAACGGCTGAGCATAATCGGCCGCTTTACGTGACCGGGTACAGCGACGGAGATCGAATTAATCGCATATTGATTGATCCGGGGTCCTCAGTGAACATCATGAACTTGCGAACTCTGAAGAGTTTATCAATGGACGTCCGACACCTGTCAAGGGAAAGGATTGTCATTCAAGGCTTCAACCAAAATTGCCAGCAAGTTCTGGGGTCCATAGCTCTGCCAATCAAATTCGGGGATCTGCAAACTGAAGCTAAGATATACGTGATCGACGCCGACACGTCTTATAAGATTCTCTTGGGGCGGCCGTGGCTCCACGATTATGGCATCATTCCATCAACTCTCCATCAATGCATGAAGTATACTAAAAATGGCGAAGAAAGACGCATTGACGGAGACATCCAGCCGTTCGGTGTGCATGAAGTCCGCTATGAAGATTCTCGGTACTTTATGAACCACCAAAATGCTAAGCCACAACTGACTGAGGATAGACCGGCCCCAAGACCCAAAAGCAAATCTGCGCCGGTTGTCACTTTCAAAAGTAAAAATGCCCAAGTGCGCCCACATTTCGGTAGCGACACTGACGAGTCCGACGCTGGAAGCCCGTCCTTCCGTAAAACTCGCCCTCGTTTCGGCAGCGATACAGACGAATCTGTCACGGAAGCCCCATCTAGCAGTAATGTCCGCCCTCATCTTGGCAGCGACACTGAAGAGTCAGAGGAAGAGGACCTGTCGTGCAACAGCGGTGCAGATCGGACCCCCATGCAAAAAGCGAAACTACGAGAGACCCTCGAAATTGCAGAAGGGTCCCTAGCCGTCACAAGGGTGCCGGAGCAGATGTGCAAAGAGCTCGACGCATTGTCAGTCTCTACCGTAGACCAGCTGAAAACTTTCTACGTGCCCGGGAGGAAAAATGGACAGAAGGGCATCCTGTTTTACGGGTCAACCCCCGTTGTGCACCCGGACGATCTTTCTGTCGCGTGCCTTCCCTATGAGAGAGGCATAAGAGCCGTCCTCAATCCCAGATACTATGCGCCCGAGATGCGGGAATACTTTAAAAAGTGCGGATGCCGGTTATATCAGACGGAGTCCGAAGCAAAGTTTTACGAAGGGCTATGGCATCCACTCCAGGTCCGAGCCCTCATCGATGGACGAATTCCAGATAGACGGGGCATAGGCTACATTCAACCTGATTCTAAAGCGTGCTACATGATCCATGTTGGTGAGGCCAGCGAAAGATCAAATGATGATGACGAGATAGCCGAGCCAGAAGAAGCTCCTCAAGACCTCGAAGATGGCGGACAAGCAACCTTTGATGAGCTAACCGAGATCGACTTAGGAACGCCCGATAATCCAAGGCCGACCTATATCAGCTCACTCTTGTCGGAGGAAATGAAAGAGCAGATAATTGCCCTGCTGCATGAGTTCGTCGACTGCTTCGCGTGGACGTACAAAGAAATGCCTGGCCTTTCCCCTGAAGTGGCCGTACATAAGTTGGCTATATCTCCTGATGCTAAGCCAGTCAAACAAGCTCCTCGAAGAATGAGAAGGGAACTAGAAGAAAAGGTCATCGAGGAAACCAAGAAACTCATCGATGCCGGCTTCATCAGGGAAGAGAAATATGCAGACTGGATCGCATGCATAGTCCCAGTGAAGAAGAAAATGGGCAGATCCGAGTTTGTGTCGATTTCAGGGACCTCAACAAGGCATGTCCTAAAGACGACTTCCCGATACCGGTCATGGAAATGATGGTCGATGACACCTCAAATTACGAGCTGTTCACCTTTATGGATGGCTCGTCTGGATACAATCAGATCAAGATGTCACCTGAGGATGAGAAGCACACAGCATTTCGAACCCCGATCGGAATATACTGCTATAAAGTGATGCCGTTCGGACTAAAGAACGCAGGCGCTACATATCAAAGGGCAATGACTAATATCTTTGATGACCTAATCCATAAAGTCGTTGAATGCTATGTTGATGATCTGGTCATCAAAACTAAAGCCAAGGCCGACCACATCCAAGATCTTAGGACCGTTCTCACCAGACTGAGGGAATACGATCTGAAGATGAATCCTCTGAAATGCGCTTTTGGCGTGTCATCGGGAAAATTCCTGGGCTTTATAGTCCGGGATCGAGGGATCGAAATTGACCCATCAAAGATAAAGGCCATCATGGAGATGCCCCCTCCAAAGAGTCTGACGCAGCTGAGGTCTTTCCAAGGAAAGCTTGCTTATATACGGAGGTTTATCTCAAATTTGTCGGGGAGATGTAGGCCCTTCTCAAAGCTTATGAAGAAAGGAGCTCCTTTCATCTGGGATGCCGAATGTCAAGGGGCGTTTGAAAGCATCAAACAATACTTGTTGCACCCGCCAGTACTGGCCGCTCCCATTCCAAATAAACCGCTGATTCTCTACACTGCCGCGCTGGATGAGTCACTCGGTGCGCTCCTTGCCCAGAATAACGAGGAGGGAAAAGAAAATGCCCTCTACTACCTCAGTCGAACTCTAGTCGGGGCAGAACACAACTACTCCCCAATCGAAAAACAATGCCTGGCTCTAATATTTGCTGTGAAGAAGCTGAGGCACTATTTGCTCGCTCATCGGGTTATGCTGATCTCCAAGGTCGACCCGCTCAAACACTTGATGACCAAAGCGAGCCTAGCCGGCAGAATGGCGAGATGGGCTGTCATGCTACTTGAGTTTGACATAGTTTATGCTCCTCAGAAAGCAGTAAAAGGGCAAGCTCTTGCAGACTTTCTCGCTGCTCATCCCATACCAGAAGGATCGCCGCTAAATTGTGAGTTACCCGACGAACAAGTGCTGCACCTCGAGAAAGACGAGCCATATTGGGAGCTCTACTTCGATGGGGCCTCATCAATAAGAAGCTCCGGCCGATCAAGCATCCCGGAGGTAAAAGCGGGGATAGGATTGGTGTTCATCATGCCATCAATGGGAACCCTACGGCGTTCTTTCGCTCTCACCGAGCCTCGGACAAATAATGAAGCTGAGTATGAAGCCCTGATAGCTGGTTTGGAGCTCGCCATAGAAATGCAAAATTCTTCGGCTACGGGTTTACGGTGACTCCCAGCTTATTGTCAACCAAGTAAGCGGCGACTATAAGATATACAAACCTGAGTTAGCTCGGTACAGAGGCCGAGCGGTGGAACTCATGAAACGGTTCACTCATGTTGAACTAACGAGAGTCCCTAGAGCGTTGAATGGAAAGGCTGACGTACTCGCTCGCTTAGCCAAGGAGCTGGCTGATCCTGACATGGACGAAATTCTGATCACAGTCATAAGCCGACAAATTCTGCCCCCAGTCTCTCTACGAGAAGAGGAAAGCGCGGAACAGAAGAGCAGTCCTGCCGAAGAAGCTTCGATCATCCAAGACGAGCCCGATTGGAGAGAACCCTTCATAGAGTACCTCCGATACGACAAGCTGCCCGAAGAAAAATCTACGAGGATTCAGCTGAAGAAAAGAGCTCTCCGATACGTGTTTGTAAATGACGCGTTATACCGCAGGTCATATGACCAACTCTGGCTCAGGTGCCTGTCATCGGCCGAAGCCCAAAAGGTCATGAAAGATGTTCACTCTGGCGTTTGCGGTGCTCACCAATCTGGCCCCAAGATGCGACTTCAAATCAAACGGCTTGGGTATTACTGGCCCACCATGATACGGGATTGCGGAGAGCATGCAAAGAAATGTTATATCTGCCAAATTCACGGTGATTTTATTCACAAGCATCCCAATCCATTGCATCCTACGGTGGCGTCGTGGCCCTTCGAAGTCTGGGGCACCGACATTGTTGGCCCAATTGATCCTCCATCATCCAAAGGTCATCGGTTCATACTGGCCGCGACAGATTACTTCTCCAGATGGGCTGAAGCTGTCCCGCTAAAAGAAGTCAAGACAAAAGATATTCTGACATTCTTCCAGCATAATATTATATACCGCTTCGGTACACCAAGAAGAATCATTTCTGACAACGGGCCTTCTTTCAAGAGCTTCGATGTCTCAAGGTTCGCTACTCAGCACAAGATAGACTGGAGATATTCCTCCATCTATAATCCAAGAGCCAATGGGCTAGCCGAAGCCTTCAATAAGACTCTATGCAAGCTCCTGAGGAAAAATGCTTCAGCCAACAAGAGAGACTGGAATCTCAAACTTCACGAGGCGTTGTGGGCATATCGTACCACGCACCGTACTCCAACTCAGTCCACTCCATACTCATTGCTCTTCGGAGTGGAGGCGGTCCTCCCCCTCGAAGTTGAAGTTCCAAGCTTAAGAATGGCCGTCCAACATGAGTTGACGGAGGAAGAAAACGTGCTCCTTCGACTTGAAGAACTCGATGCCCTCGAAGAAAAGAGGCTCGCGGTGCAGCAAAATCTGGAGCTATACCGAGCCCAAATGTCACGGGCCTATGACAAGATAACCCGTCTCCGCGCTTTCAAGAAAGGTGAATTGGTGTTGGTCCTCAAAAGACCGATCATCCCCAATCGACATGCCAAGGGAAAATTCGAGCCGAACTGGGAAGGACCATACGTCATCGAGAAAGTGTTCGACGGAGGATCCTACCAACTAATAAGTGCCGAGGGAGAAAGGCCCATACCACCCATCAATGGCCGATATCTCAAGAAATACTACACATGAATGCTCCAAGTCGCAGGCGAATTGAGCACATCAGCCCTACGGTCTGGATCAGACATCCTGCCAAAACCGTATACAATCCACGGGCGTAAATGACCCCTATTTCTCCCAAATCCTGCCGGTGAGACTACTTTAAAGTCCCACCAGCGGCCAAAAAAAAAAAGAAAAAAAGAAAAAAAGGAAAAAGAAAAAAAAGAAGAAGAAATAAACGGTATGTCCACAAGCAAAACGGGCACGGATGAAAACCCGAAAGGGCTCAGTGAGTAAAAACAGCAGGACTACCGGCGAGTCTGTGAAAACCCGAAAGGGGCGCAAACTCGTGAAAAGAGATGAAATACACTCGCAAAGTCCTCTCGACCTTGTGAGGAGAAAAACCCTGCGTGAGATCCTTACGACTCACAAAGGAGCAACACACTTAGGAATCCTCACGATTCCTAAGGAGAAAATACACCTGCGGGATCCTTACGACTCGCAGGGAGAAAATGCTTTATGGGACCCTCACGGCCCATAAAATTGAAAAGCCTTAGGTGATAGGGACCCAAACCTGTCTCCTAAGCCATCGTTCCCCAACGGGCAACGGCAAATGATGAGTCGCTCCTGGCATTTCGCTTCAGTGTTAGCGGTGCTGATGCCGACCAAAAACCCAAATCCCAAGTCCTCCCAAGGCAAATGATGAGTTGCTCCTGGCATTATTCCAGTGCAGCAATGCTGATGCCAAACAAGATCCAAATTCCAAGTCCCCAACCCCAAAGTGGCGAGTGATGAGTCGCTCCTGGCATTATTCCAGTGTAGCGATGCAAACGCCAACCAAATTCCAAGTCCCCAACCCCAAAGTGGCGAATGATGAGTCGCTCCTGGCATTATTCCAGTGTAGCGATGCAGACGCCAACCAAATTCCAAATCCCATACCCCAAAGTGGCGAATGATGAGTCGCTCCTGGCATTATTCCAGTGTAGCGATGCAGACGCCAACAAAGCCTTGAAATTTTTCGGGCCCTACGGTCTGGATCATACATCCTGCAAAACCGTATACAATCCACGGGCGTAAAACAATCCCAACCTCTCCCAAGTCCTACCGGTGAGACCACATTCAAAGTCCCAAAAAAAAAAAAAAAATCCCAAATCCTCTCAAGGCAAATGATGAGTTGCTCCTGGCATTATACCAGTGCAGCAATGCAGATGCCAAACAAAAACCAAAATCCCAAAATCCTCTAAATGACAGATGATGATTCGCTCCTGGTACCATATTCCAGTATAGCGATGCTGATGTCAACCTAAATCAAAATCAACAAGTCAACCTTCACTCCGACACCGCAAAAAGCGGAGCAAGTCAGAATCCAATCTCGACACCACAAGAAGCGGAGCAAGTCAAGTCTACCCCTGACACTGCAAGAAGCAGAGCAAGTCAAATCCAGCACCGACCGTCCAAGTCGCTAAAAGGGTAGCATCGACCGTCCAAGTCGCAAAAAGGGCAGCATCGACCGTCCACGTCGCAAAAAGGGCAGAACCGACCGTCCACGTCGCTAAAAGGGCAGCACCGACCGTCCAAGTCGCTAAAAGGGCAGCATCGACCGTCCAAGTCGCAAAAACGGCAGCATCGACCGTCCACGTCGCAAAAAGGGCAGAACCGACCGTCCACGTCGCTAAAAGGGCAGCACCGACCGTCCAAGTCGCTAAAAGGGCAGCATCGACCGTCCAAGTCGCAAAAAGGGCAGCATCGACCGTCCATGTCGCAAAAAGGGCAGAACTGACCGTCCACGTCGCTAAAAGGGCAGCACCGACCGTCCAAGTCGCTAAAAGGGCAGCATCGACCGTCCAAGTCGCAAAAAGGGCAGCATCGACCGTCCACGTCGCAAAAAGGGCAGAACCGACCGTCCACGTCGCTAAAAGGGCAGCACCGACCGTCCACGTCGCTAAAAGGGCAGCATCGACCGTCCAAGTCGCAAAAAGGGCAGCACCGACCGTCCAAGTCGCTAAAAGGGCAGCATCGACCGTCCAAGTCGCAAAAAGGGCAGCATCGACCGTCCACGTCGCAAAAAGGGCAGAACCGACTGTCCACGTCGCTAAAAGGGCAGCACCGACCGTCCAAGTCGCTAAAAGGGCAGCATCGACCGTCCAAGTCGCAAAAAGGGCAGCATCGACCGTCTACGTCGCAAAAAGGGCAGAACCGACCGTCCACGTCGCTAAAAGGGCAGCACCGACCGTCCAAGTCGCTAAAAGGGCAGCATCGACCGTCCAAGTCGCAAAAAGGGCAGCATCGACCGTCCACGTCGCAAAAAGGGCAGAACCGACCGTCCACGTCGCTAAAAGGGCAGCACCGACCGTCCACGTCGCTAAAATGGCAGCATCGACCGTCCAAGTCGCAAAAAGGGCAGCATCGACCGTCCACGTCGCAAAAAGGGCAGAACCGACCGTCCACGTCGCAAAAATGGCAGCATCGACCGTACAAGTCGCTAAAAGGGCGGCATTGACCGTCCATGTCGTAAAAAGGGCAATGCAGGATTCCTACAAAGCGGGAACCAGATTACTCCGGGCCAAGTAAACGTCTATCACGGACACTCCGTCTCGGAGACATGTCAAGCAACGACCGTCCATGTCGTAAAAAAAAGGGCAGTGCCAGCTTCCCAAAAAGCGGGAATGAAATCAGGTTGCCTCCAAGTAAAAGAAGATCCATCAATTTCATGCACACGACCCACATATGTGGTGTGCATTTATTGATGGGGGGCAATTTGTTGGGGTAAAAATTTACACCCCTGTTGACCAAGTCAAAATCAAAGTCAACCCCAAGCCAAGTGGGCCCAAGCCCAGATCCAGTGGGCCCATGCCCGGGTCGAGCCAGAACATGAAGCGGCCGGCCTCCCCCCATGCTAAGATAAAAATTTTGTAATAAATAATTTTGTTGCATTTATTTTATGGATAAATGTAAAAAAATGGGCATAAAGCCAAATTTTTGTAAAGCCCATGGCTTATGTGCAAAAAGAAATGGCACATGAGCCATGGGATAGGCAAAATGCCATTTTGTGAAGCCCAAGGGGCTATGTGTAAAATGTATGGCCTATAAAGGCAAAGATAATGAAAATATCTCAGAACTTTTTTTCTCTCTCCAAAAAAAAAGTCTCAGAGCTGAGCTCTTTCTTCCATCTTCAAGGTTCCAAAACCTTCTTCTTTCTCTTGAATTAAATCAAGAGTTTTACTCTTCCTTTTTTCAAAACAAATTAGTTTTTCACCACAAAACCCGCAAAGGGGAACTTGGATCTATCATTAGATCTCAAAAAGAAGAGATTTTTAGATCTCACATTTCTTGAGCCAGCCAACAGAGGAGGAAGAAGAAGAACATCTTTCATTAAACCCCCAAAGAAAAGAATACATTCAGGAGTCCAACTCCTCTCTGATTTCTCTTTTGAGAAATCTTTTTTTTTTAGGCTAAAAGCCTCTTATCCTCGCCAGCGCGCAGCGCAAGTGCGCAAAGCGCCCGCGTGCCGACACGTGGCGCACGCGCTTGCGCACCTGCGCGCTTGCACAAGTGCGCAAAGCGCCCGCGTGCCGACACGTGGCGCGCGCACGCTTGCGCACCTGCGCGCAGCGCTCTTGCGCAACGCGCCCACGTGCCGACACGTGGCGCGCGCGCGCGCGCTTGCGCACCTGCGCGCAGCGCTCTTGCGCAAAGCGCCCACGTGCCGACACGTGGCGCGCTTGCGCCTGAGCGCACAGCACCTAAGCGCACAGCGCTCAAGGCGCTGGCCCCACGCATCCCTTGGATGCCTTTTCCCCCTCTTTTTGTGTACATACATACATATATACATATATATACAAATTTATACACACACGTACTCCATGACACTGTCCCTGTTAGAAAAAAATTTCTAACGGGACGCTGCCCCGCACCCCGCAAGGGGGCTGCTAGCCCCCTTGACCCCCAGCCCGCTATCCGGGTAGCGGGACCCCCGTAAAAACTCTGCGTGGCTCCCGATATATCCAAAACCCCCCTTTCAGAACAGAACACACGTACACTGCACATTGAGTTCGCATGACCAGTTTAACCCGTTAATCGGAGGTTCCCTCGCCCCAAAGGCGAGGGGTAATTAACGGCAGCTTAGTCCGCGGCTGCCGGAGATTCGGATCCCCACAATCATTAAACCCCAGCTTACCCTAGGCAGGGGGAATCTGTAGTACGCCTGAGATGCGTGCGCGTATTCCCATCTCACTGGGGTGACGAAAAACACCCTACACCAGGTATTGACCAAAAGGGACGTCGATGAGCGAACTCATCCTGACACCCTACTGAACCTGTCAGTGACAATATCCGTACAGTCCGGTCCGTTCGTCTATGAGCATCGCATGGCGGGCCTAGGGGGTTGGTGAAAGTCAGACCCCCAAAAGCGGTACAAGTCGTGTCGGAGTGTAGCCCAGAACACCCTGAGATACTACTGGAATACCTACCAGTAAATCTCCTGCCTTAGCCAAGAACTTCGTGTAATGGCTCTCCTAGACACAGCGCGACCTCACCCCCAATACCGGGAGAGACGAACCCCTGCAAATCCGCTCACTGCCTCCATGTGGCTCGGGACTGTAACCAACTAAAACCTGTTTGCATGACTCCTTTGAGCCGTGGTAGGGTAGTAATCAAAGTACAGTGGGAACTCACACGAGACAAATAACGATCTCAGGTCGATGAACTAACAGGTACACATGTCACCAGGGAACTGCTATCTGACGTCAGGTATAAGACCAACTAGCATGTTCCCGGCGAGTCCTGTCCGGTGTACTCATAACCCAATGAGCACCTGTATATATCTTAGGTGAACCAACTGACACCAGTGGCTTATGAGACCGGCCACCGCCCCTCGTCGGGGTCTCGACTGTATACACTAGTCTACTCTGGAGTATTGATGCCCTGTCTCGAAACTCCCACGACTATGGACCTTTTAAGGATGTGCTTATAGACCCCAGCTCCCACGTATATGATCGCCATCATACTGCTGGCCGTCAAGCAAGAATCCTAAGGGCTCTATCAACGCGCAATAGTGACATGTAAGGTCACCTAAAGCAGTACACGATGATAAAGATAAACCAGATAGCATATTATCATCTTGAGTAAGACTGTCCTACCGGCATAGGTCTTCCCTCAATCATTGCAATCACGTTCCTGTGATCCAATAATTGACTCTGAGGGCACTATCTCCAACAAACTCCCACTTGCACTCAAGGCTAATTATTGCGATGTCGCATACTCACAGCCCGTGTGATACCGAACACCCAACTCCTCTACTAATCAGTCTCACAAAACCCGTTTGCGAAACTATTGCGTTCAAGGAATAGCCTCAGTGAGTGGATCCGCTTTGATGTTTCTTTCTATGTCTCTCTATATCTCAAGTTCGCGAAGAAAGCACCTGTCTTAGAATATATCTGGATATCTGATGGGACCTAGCTCATAAATGAACTCCAAATCTAAACTTCTTAGACTGTATCGTCAACTGAAACCAATCAGTATTCTGCGCCATGCCTCCCTCAGTATCCTCCTGGACCACCTGTCCAAAATACTGCCCCTCGTCAGAGGGAAAACTATAACTCTGACAGTCACTCTGTCATCCAGGTCACCTTGAAATCCTGGAATGATAATCGTCTCCCGAATGAGGCCGACGTTATCATATCCCTAGAACATCCACTTATGTTCTAAAACTGCTTCCGAATGTTTCTCCAGGATTGGATAAATATCAACTTATTGCTTCTAATGCAAAAACAACACCTGGTGTGGTACTTGACATCTCATGATTGACTCAATTGCTTAAGCAAGTGATCTGCCAATCATGCACATCCCTCTCCCCTTTAGTCTGTAAGACACCTTCAGAGAGGGTGACTCCATCACCTGCAGGTACACTACCGTTCCAGGAGTCGTCCATTCTAAAACACCTTTAGAATGCTGTCTAAGTACCCAGATTGGGAAACTACCCAAATCTAGATCTAGTGACTAGAATGTCTGATATAATATCCATATACTTTGTGGAGAAACCACTGTGTGACAACCAAAGTATAACCGACCGTAGTATAGGAATTTCACTTCCTACTCTGTGTATGTCATCCAAATACCAGGACATCACATCCTACTACCTTCTTAACAGATCCATCCCCTATTCTGATGAAGTCAAACCTATGACTGTCACATCAGAAATAGATGATCTATCTCCGCTACATCTGCTTTAGTCTCTTAATAGACATAAGCCACTTGTCCACCAATACTTCCGCTGCTCCCACTGACTACGACAACCCTCTGGCAAAATCATATACACGTGCACTTCTAAATCTTGTTTAGAACGACGCTATACTCATCCTCCTGCCGGGTCTCACAGTCTGGAACAACAGAAATGGCAAGTCTGGGTAAACAAGAACCTCCCTGTCACCGTCTTTGAGCATACCAAAGTACCTCTCGAGTGCCTGAGGTTATCCACCATATCTGCGGAGTGGCTAATGGAATGCCAAGCCAGATTGAATCTTTAGGTTCTTATCAAATTTTCAGTAATCGTTTTCTGGGTAAACAAGAACCTTCCAGTTCTACCATACTCCCACTTCTGTTTTCTGAAAAAATCCATTTTACTTAAAACTGTAGCGTGTCTAGAACAATATCACTATTGATCTTCCAGATGGTAGAAAATCAACCCTCGTCATAGCTTGGGTCAACCCACAAACAGCCATTACAGAAACGTGCCTTGAGTTATCCAGAGTTTGGTTTTAAGCATAAGCCGGACAACTCCCCGTACCTTAACATCGTTAAGATATGAACCATTCTATATCCAATATAGAAACAGATGCACTGATTTAATTGAACCAGATTCAAATCATGCAATTGTCTCCAGTGCATATCAACTAAATGGAGAGAGGCCGATCAGCATTACTCAACTTAGGAGTACTTCCAATTATGAGTAACCTGAAAGAGAAACAAGTTCTCTTAATCATTACTATCAACTGAATACCATACACAAGTATCTACATCTTCGATCACCTTGAAGAATCCCGATACTTGCAACATCTGGTTCTCTACTTTACTCTTATACATATAACTTCTCAAAACTCAGACCTTGCGTTTCTACAAAACACTTGTCTAAAAACTAGAGAAGTCATAAGTAAACCGAATAGAGTACGAGGACCAACTCCTCTGTCCTAATGGACACTGGACAATATACAATCCTCTGTATAAGTCCTCTGAGTCTAATAACTCAAACCCTGTGCGTCGTAGGTTGAAAACTGTACTATGGTTATGAAGAATTACACCACTGTTTAATGCTCCTTACCTAACCATCCACTGATATAGGTAAATGTCATAGACATAATTTCAAAAAGGTATATCTCACTCTATAAAAATAGACGTACAGATATATCAATTTGAAATTGGTGCATAACAACGGATATTCAAAACCAAATATTTGCCGTCCGGCAAACTACCCGGGCGATTTCCTCAAATATCACCAATTACAACGAATTCTGATGTAATGAGGATGATCACCTAATTCCCAATAACTTACTCCCACTCATCATCTGTAAAACCATACAGATGTGAGAATCAAACCTGGTAAATACATACCCTGGAGCAAGTGTCTAATTTGGAAATCAGTTTTCTATTAACAGTACACAGTGAAATTGAAACATGTAAATGTTTCGAAGAGGTATCCGGGTATTCCTAGTAATGCCTCTTCCATTATCCAGATTCACAACTGTAACCATATATTTCTTTGCCACCTCTCCAAATCCCTTTATATGTCTTTAGTCATTACCTTCTGTACACCCCTTTAGGCCAAATGGTTTTCTTCCTTCCCTACCGTTCGGCACCAGCCTATGGTTTGGAAGAAGACTATCCAATAAGCATAATGGGTGTACTGTCCTAATCCTAGGAACACTCGCAATGCGAGAGAAGGTGAAGATAAAAGACAACCGAATAAACCTTATTCCTATTTCTCCTGAACCAGAATCCATCCCCGAACTGGAACAAGTTCCTTTCGAGTTCGTATATAACCATACGATGGAGTATCCAAATAACTGTGGATCTTCGTAGTGATACGGAGTGTCCTGGAGAAATACAAAGGTGAAGTGGGAGTGGTAATGAAATACTTGGTTTGGTCGTGAATAGCAGTCGCAGTTTACTTTGCCTTCTTACTAATCCCTTTATTTGTCTTTACTTAATACCTTCTGTACACCACACTGAGGCTAATCGACTTTCTTCATTCCCTACTATTCGGCACCAGCCTAAGCTTTGGAAGAAGACTATCCAATAGGCGTAACGGGTGTACTATCCCCTAATCTAAGGAGCACTCGCAACTTGAGAGAAGGTAAAAGAAAAAGACAACTGAATAGTCCTATTCGTTTTCTCCAGAACCAGAAACCATCCTCGAATCTGGAACAAGTTCCTTCGAGTTCGTATATAACCATACGATGGTTTTATCCAATGGAAGTGGACGTTCGTAGTAATACGGGGTGTTCTGGAGAAAAGGGTAAAAGTAGGAGTGGCAATGAGGTTTGCAACTCAGACAATCCAGAAGCCAGTGTTTTAGAAGGTTCGGTCAACTTTGGCCACTGAGTCATAGTCTTAGGTCGGGTCATGGTCGCTGCCAAAGAGAGAGAAAAGAAACACTCAGCGTGCACTCTAACCTAGATCAGAATGGTTATCACTTTATCTAATCAGGAAACCTCCCACTGTAACGTCAAATTCTCCTCCAAACCTGAAAGAAGAATAAGTCGGGATCACCTGAGGAGTAAACCAACTCATCAGTGGGAATCGGGATCCAACTATCATCGCATGATAATGTGATGGAATGCACTCACGTTATCACACTCCAGAAGGTATGCGCATATCTGGCAAGTTTCAGTTTCTTTAGAAACTCCCGATGTGATTTTTACCCCATGCTCTTATGACCTTGACGAAGGCCAACATATCATAAGTCACATGTCAAGTTCTACCCGTCATTATCCAGGTTAATTTGAACCCACCCGTACATACCCTTGACGAAGGCCAAAATAGTAGTACGACTGTCCCAAACCAACGCATCTATCTATGCAGCAGAAAAGTAACAAATAGCTATCATACACTATGCCTTGACGAAGGCCAACATACATAGCATGAATACTAAGTGCTACCTTTCTGAAATGACGGAGGGCTACGAATGGTTTTTGGCGAAAAACCTTTAACGTAATGAACTTGATATCGTTGAAGGAACCGGATAGCTTTTATAAAAATATAGTGACGAAAACCTTTGCTAAAGAGGTCACTCCCGGTGAAGGGATCTCGGCTCTTTCCCCGTAGAATGAGGTGCAGGATATTCCAACTGAATACCACGATGCAAAGCAAAAGGCAATCGGCTATAGTGAAGTTATTATCCTGACGCAAACTTCTGTCCAAGGGGTCACTCCCGGTGAAGGGATCTCGGCCCTTGCCTCGTCGACTGAGGTGCTGGATATTCATAACCGAATACCACTGTGCAAAACAAAAGTGAACGTCCTTGCAATAACAGCTTTTTGAAAAATGTTCCAACAACATCAGAATAGGTTTGTTTAGCTTGCATTGATCCGAATCAATGCAGTCCCATCAATTGATCACACCAATAAAGAACGAAAATAATGATGTACGTATATACCATCCGCATTCGCCACTGGGTCCCGTCATCACCCGTTAGGTTACTTAACTAACGACAGAGCGGGGACTGGACTAGCGCGGATGCAAAACATATACAACATCTACTAGTATATATATCAATATATAATATTCGCTCATGGCGTGATAAAATGCAACATCACAGAAATGTAATAAGCATCACAGAACAATACAGATATCTGGGATCCCCGGGTTTCATAGAGCCGCTACTGAAACCCGACGTTCCCCTGGTCGTGTGGATAGCCTGTGCAATGAAATCCTAGACCCCAACGGGTGCGGCAAGTTACCAGCCAAAACCTGAAGCGAGACAGCCCCCTTCAACAACGTGAATGGACCACCCAGCATTTCACGGAATCCGATAACTTGGGCACCCCTCCTTGGGTCAACCTGTACCCCCTACGAGTGCGGCGAATAGCCCGTCAATTCTAGAGTGAAGCCCCCTCCGTCTCAACGCCATGAGATGCGGGCCCGTTGCCTTCTAGAACCCGGCTATTCGTGCACCCCACTACGGAGTAATCCTAGTTCAGAAAGTAAAATATACAAGGGGTACATCGACCTCAGCCCGGTCGTGCCCCAAAAGAATAATATACAAACAGGCAGTGACGGCAGTCCACATGTCGGACGCTCGCCCCGCAAAATCAAATGTACATAATACACCAAACTGTACTACCATTGCATCCAGGCTATCCACCACGACAAATCTGCAACATCACAGCACAACACAGAACATCAACGTGAATGTCACGTTCGCAAATCCGTCTAAAAGGGATATAGCAGTTAGACAGGATTTACCGATCAAGTGACATTCACGGTGGCAGATATAATGTAAATACTGTGAACTAACATGTTTAAAATTTTCGATCGACTAAATTTTCCGAAGTGGGCCCCAAGCACAACTGTAGCACTCAAAAATATCTGGGCCCAAAAAGAATATACCAGAACCCTATTTCCATGTCAGAGAGCCACTGTAAAAATTTGGTGCAGTTTGGCTACAGAACGGCGGCTGATCCGCGGCCAAAATGTGGTTTTAGCCGCTGATCCGCCGCGCTACAGTAACATCCGCCTACCAAATTTTCACAGAATTCATAAAAAAACCTGCACGTAATTTTCCAATGTACCAAATAATTTTTAGAGCACAGAGAAATTTGACAGAAAGTACGATATGGAAACGCGGTTTTTGGAAAATCCGTTCGATCGAACTTGTAAACACGTTAGAGCAAGCTAGACTAGGTTAATGGCGTGGCTCTGATACCAGTGTAAGTGCACGGCGGCGCCCCGGCCGTCTGAACGACGCCGGAATGCGGAAACGATACTTTTACAGATCTTGTAAACCGGCACCACCGCGCACTTTAAAACCCGGATCGGGCCATTAACCTACTCCTAGCTAACTGAGAAGGGATAGAGAGATATACCGAGCGATCCATGTCCTTCGGTCTTCTCGTCGTCGTCCCGATCTCCCCGCGGAATCTCCGGTCTTCATCTCCTCGTCGGAAAGGGCACCACATTGCCGGGTTCTTTTACGGTCTCCCATCTCTGGACCGAGGCAACTCGGGCACGAAGTTGGCGAGTCGATGTGTCCAAGAATGCTGTAGGCTAAGTGTAGAGTCACTTGTCTCAAGGGTTTATGAAGTTGCCACTTTTGATGGAGGTGAAGAAAAATGAATGGAGCTAATCTTTGTTGCATGAATGGGAAAAATGAGATACAAAATTTCTCCCACACAAAAATGAATGGCTCTCCAAATGAGGGGCTCGGCCAAAGCATGATGATATGGTGGTGGTGAGTGTAGGAACCAAAAAAGAGGTGACCATAAGAAATGTGAAGAAAGAATGATGAGTGATGATGAGAGAATAAAATGATCACCACAAAAGTCCACACTCATAAACAACCATCTCACATCTCATCACCAAAAGTCAAGCAATGATGATGCACAATCATGAAGCAACCATGTGCCACTAAAAGTCTTCCCCATGCACAATTGCAAATAACCCCCTCCACCAAATTTCAGCCAAAGAAAGGAAACAAAGGAAAATGGTCGAAACGGAATGCAAACTGGCAACTTCAAAAAATTGATCCCGTAATAAATTACAGGAAAACCCCGCGACTGTATATACATACCCGCATTTGTATTCCGACCGAATACAAATGCAATGAGACAAAATCTACACTGTACAATACTAGGATCCGGCTTAAACCAAAGCCCGCTAGTATTATCCGTCCGATCATGATCCGTGCAATACCGCACGTATATGATCGAACCCTGCCATATCTCCATACGGCCTCTACAGCGTTTCGTCAGAAACTTGAGAAACTGTCTGTGGGGGACTCTAAAGACTCGTCAATACTTTGGCTGTGGATTTAACCACTAGCACGTCAGAGATATTAGCCATACGTAACGGGCTACCAGGTATTAACCAAAAGGGACGTCGATAAGCGAACTCATCCTGACACCCTACTGAGCCTGTCAGTGACAATATCCGTACAGTCCGGTCCGTTCGTCTATGAGCATCGCATGGCGGGCCTAGGGGTTAATAAAAGTCAGACCCCCAAAAGCGGTACAAGTCGTGTCGGAGTGTAGCCCAGAACACCCTGAGATACTACTGGAATACCTACCAGTAAATCTCCTGCCTTGGCCAAGGACTTCATGTAATGGCTCTCCTAGACACAGCGCGACCTCACCCCCAATACCGGGAGAGACGAACCCCTGCAGATCCGCTCACTGCCTCCATGTGGCTCGGGACTGTACCCAACTAAAACCTGTTTGCACGCCTCCTTTGAGCCGTGGTAGGGTAGTAATCAAAGTACAGTGGGAACTCACACGAGACAAATGACGATCTCAGGTCGATGAACTAACCTGTACACATGTCACCAGGGAACTGCTATCTGACGTCAGGTATAAGACCAACTAGCATGTTCCCGGCGAGTCCTGTCCGGTGTACTCATAACCCAATGAGCACCTGTATACATCTTAGGTGAACCAACTGACACCAGTGGCTTGTGAGACCGGCCACCGCCCCTCGTCGGGGTCTCGACTGTATACACTAGTCTACTCTGGAGTATCGATGCCCTGTCTCGAAACTCCCACGACTAGGGACCTTTTAAGGATGTGCTTATAGACCCCAGCTCCCACGTATATGATCGCCATCATACTGCTGGCCGTCAAGCAAGAATCCTAAGGTCTCTATCAACGTGCAATAGTGACCTGTAAAGTCACCTAAAGCAGTACACGATGATAAAGATAAACCAGATAGCATACTATCATCTTGAGTAAGACTGTCCTACCGGCATAGGCCATCCCTCAATCATTGCAATCACGTGCATGTGATCCAATAATTGACTCTGAGGGCACTATCTCCAACAAGTTTAAGGACGTTATGGTCCAAAGTTTAGATGCAAATATAGGTTTGGAAATGCACCAGATAGTTATTGGTTATTGGGACCCACCACCTCTCTGAAGACGTTGAAGAATTACAACGACATGTATCAGAGGTGTGAAGAGATGTACCCTTGAACCAAATGCCAGATTGAGAAGCAATGGGCTGAACATTATTGTAAATGCTATCTGAGGAGATTTGAAGCGCTCACGTGGGGTCACGTGAGGCGTTTGAAGTAGTGTTAAACACTGAAGATTTGAAGCGCTCACGTGGGGTCACGTGAGGCGTTTGAATTAGTATTAAACACTGAAGATTTGGGGCGCTCACGTGGGGTCACGTGAGGCGCTTGAAGTAGTGTTAAACATTGAAGATTTGGGGCACTTACGTGGGGTCACGTGAGGCACTTGAAGTAGTGTTAAACACTGAAGATTTGAAGCGTTCATGTGGGGTCACGTGAGGCGCTTGAAGTAGTGTTAAACACTAAAGATTTGAAGCGCTCACGTGGGGTCACGTGAGGCGCTTGAAGTAGTGTTAAACGCTGAAGATTTGAAGCGCTCATGTGGGGTCACGTGAGACGCTTGAAGTAGTGTTAAACACTGAAGATTTGAAGCACTCACGTGGGTCACGTGAGGCGCTAGAAGTAGTGTTAAACACTGAAGATCTTAGGCGCTCGCATGAGGTCACGTGAGGCGCCTGAGATTTGGCACAGGTTCTTTGAATTTATTCCCTTTTTCTTTTCTAAGTGCTGAGCACTATTGGGTCACGTGGGATCACGTGAGGCGTCCCAAAAAACTTTGATTTATTCCCTTTCTGCTTTATAAAAGTTAAGCACTACTCAGGGGTCACGTGGGGTCACGTGAGGCGCCCCAAAAAAATAGGGTTTATTCCCTTTCTGCTTTATAAGTACTGAGCACTTCTCGGGGGTCACATGGGGTCACGTGACTAGATCTCATTCTTTCCCTCTTTGTTCCTCTAAGGTGCTCACGTGGGATCACGTGAGCTTTTATGTAGCGTTTGAATGCTAATGAATCATCAGGCTGTTCTTCTATGGTTCCGAGGGATCACGTTCTCCTTTTGTTCTTTTGTAGGGATTAAATTCTTTTTAGAAGGGTTAAACCCTAGTTCCAGAAGAATTAAATTCCTATATGTTTAAGAGTTAAACTCTTTTGGATTCAGTTCTTTCCCCTAGGTTTTGAATATGCATGACAGAATCTCCCCGATGAGAATTAAATTCTCAACTTGTGGGGAGATCCGCTTCTGCAGATCTTAACCAGAGGAAGAACTGAGTTCTTTTAGAAGAGTTAAACTTTTGGTTTGAGAATTAAATTCTCTTTTTGTGGGATCTTTTGGGAGGGGTTCCCCTTCTTTAGAGAATTAAATTCTCTCTCTATTTTTCTTCCCCTCTCCCTCTGTCTCCTTTTTTTCCTTCTTGGCGCCTATTTATAGGAGAAAGAAAAGAATCGGTTTGTTCAGCAAATCTCTCATTGAGAGATTTTGATTGATTTTATATCCAAAATGATCTTTTAGATCACTCGGTGAATTTTATTCACCGTTGGATTTTTAATCCAAAGGCCCTCTGTTTAACAGAGAGATTTCTTGTTTGTTTAACAAGATTATGAATATCTTGTTAGTTTTAATAAGATTAGAATTTTATTCTATCATATCTTTTTAGTTTAACAAGATCAGAAATATATTTTCTTAATATGGATATCTTGTTAACATAGAATTTTATTCTTGTTATAAGATTAGGAAAATATTTTCCTATGATGGATTTTTATTCTATCAAATGATCGCCGCTGGATCTTTGATCCAAGGGTCCTCTGTTTAACAGAGAAGATCTTTCTAATTTATGGAAGATTAAGAAAATATTTCCCAAAATAGAATTTAATTCTAGAATTTGATAGGAGCATTTTAAATTGGGATGCTCACATGCTTTGCATATGAGAGGTAAGAGAACTCATGTGTTTAACACGTGACCCCTGCTGTGGGTTTTAGCATGTTTATGTTCAGCGCTTATATGCTTTGCACATGAGCGCTCACGTGTTTTACACGTGAGGCTTGTTTGGCCATTGGTGATTTATGTTCAGCGCTCATGTGCTTTCCATACGTGCGCCCACGTGTTTTACACGTGATGCCTGTTTGGCCATTGGTGATTTATGTTCAGCACTCATATACTTTGCATACGTGCGCCCACGTGTTTTACACGTGATGCCTGTTTTTTGAGGATTCTCCCTTCTTTTTTGTAAGGGAACAACTAGCTCTTAGCCGAAAATTTTGGCGGGAACAACACCAAATTGCCCCGAACAGAAAAACAACAGAAAATCAATCTTGGGCAAAAAACTAACACCACCAACAACCAAACTCCTCGAGATAAGAACCCAAAACAAAACTGGACCCATTTCTCCACTAATGAACCGAGGAGGCCGGATTTTAAGGGGTTATGGACGGCTATTTTTTGGTAGAAATGCATCGTTTTTGTTCTGGGTACATCTCACAGTATAAGGATCACTCTGCACTTGTTTAAAAAAAAAATTTGAAGCCTTTAAAAAATCGACAGAAACTGCAGTTTGGTTTCGATGTTACAGACTTGTTTCGATTTCGTTGTTTTAACATTGTTTAAACTTGCTAGTCTAGGGTTTATGAGCTGGCTCTGATACCATGAAGGGTTACGCTAGCGCCCCGGCCAACTTTCGTGGCCAAATGCGGAACAAAAATTTTACTACGATTAGAAACTTGGCGCTAGAATAACACTAAATCCGGATCTTTACCATAAACCTAACTAGCAAATAATGGTTCTATCTACTATGATAAAAAAGTATATCTAAAGAAACCAAGTCCTTCGGGTCTTCGATCCTCTCCTTAAGCTCCTCGATGGAAGTATGGATCGTGCTTGAACTTCGACCTCCTTGTGTTGATCCACCTGAGAGTTCCAACCTTGAGCTAAATCTCCAAGATGAGGTAACTAGATCACTTAGCTTGCCAAACTAAATAACCTAAAATGTGTAGAGTGTGATTTAAAGTGGCTTAGTCTCACTAACCCTTGATTATCAACACATGATACACTAGGGTTTTGAGAGGAAGAAGGAGAGAGCAAGCTTGAGGAGAGAGAATGTATTCGTGATAATCATTATACAAAATATAATGGATAACTTATATATGACCTCAAGCATGGCATGGAAAATATCTCACCAAAATATCTAGATAAAAAATATCTCATCAAAATATCTAAGGTCAACAAGTCAAGCCAAGTCAAAAGGTCAACACAAGTAGCCATGCCATATAATTATCATTTATCAAAAATAATAAAACCTTTCGTCCACCTCATACTTGTTTTGACTAAGTCAATGGTCAAAACCCTAATGAGGTGTCTCCTTCTATACCCCCTCTCATCCGTATATACATACCCGCATCAGTGTTTCGAGAAACACGAATACTATGAGACGAAACTAATCCAATAATCAAATACTAGGATTCGGCTTAAACCAAAACCCACTAGTATTGTCAGCTCGAACAGCATACGCGTACAAGTACACGTATGTGATCGAACCCTGTCGTAAAACCATACGACCTCTACTCGTTTCGCCCGAAGCTGTGAAACCCTCTGTGTAGAACTCTAAAGGCTCGACAGTACTCTGGCAGTGGGTTTAACCACAAGCACGTCAGCGGCACTAACTGTACATAATGGCTACCCAGGTACCTGTCGAAAAGGAAGGCCGACGAGCAAACTCGTCCGAACACCTACTGAGCCTATCCGTGACAATATCCATACAGTTTGGTCTCTTCGTCAAAGAGTATCGCATACCGGGTCTAGGGGTGGTGAACGTCAGACCCTAATAACCTGATAAGTCGTGCTGATGTGGCTCGGGACCAATCCGGGAAACTACTGATCAACCTATCAGTAAATCCCAACTGCCTTGGCCAAGGTCTTATGGTCCTGACCAATCGATCACTGTGCGATATCAACTCCCAATACCAGGAGAGACGAATCCCCAACAATTGCTCACTGCCTCCATGTGGCTCGGGACTGTACCCAACCAAAACCTATTTGCACGACTCAGTAGAGCCGTGGTAGGGAAGTGATCAAAGCTCGGTGGGAACTCACACGAGACAAATGCCGATCTCAGGTCCAAAGACTAACCTGTACACATGTCACCTGAGAAGTTCCATCTAACGATATGTCACGCCCCACTTCCCAAAATACGGAATACGAGGAGTAGACAAGGCCAGCCATGCTCCTACGGTTAAGGAAAAGTCCTGCCGTAGTCACACTTCAGCTTCTAGTTTATCATGGTAAACAGTAAACGATGCGCAGGTAATGAGAAATGCAGTAACTGAAAGATACAATAATATAAACTGACCTGAGGTGGAACAAACGAAAGTAACTCAGAGTAGCAAGTCAAGGAGTCTGTGATGCACGTCTAGTTGTAATCCAAGCTAAAACTTCTCCTCACACTGAGCATGCATACTCAGGTCGTCAGAGCGACACAATAGCAATATAATGCATATAATCAAGTAACAGTTCTAACAGTGGTGAAGGATATGAATAACAGTAAATCAATAACAGCATGAATATAAATGAGCAGAGATAAATGCAGCGGAGCAGTAAAGCAGTATAACGATATGTCATGTATGTCAACACAGTATATAAGGAATGTAAACAACAGTAACCCTATCAGTCTCTAAGTCTCACTACACAGGTCAATAAGCCTATCGTCAGTCCAAGTGTGAGAGTCAACCACTCGCGAGTGTCCTCCACCCAAGGGTAGAACCCAAGGGCAAGGGACCACGGGCCCAACATGTAACGAATGTATCACGGTGTATATAGCACATACCCTGTAAATCTCCATATAACTCCCTAAATATATAAGTCGGCATGGGACTCCCGAGATTCTGTTGAATTCACACTTGAACTACCCCACACCCCGTGGTCTACATCAAACGCTAACCATAACCCTAAATACTAATCGATCCGTGACAAGTCTGCGCGAGAACTGGAGGCAGGACCTCCATCAAGCACGTCCCGACTAATACCTAAGATAAATGGCAGTGTCGGATGCCTTATCTGTGACATCCGTGCAAGCGCTTCCATAAGTGTCCCATACCACTTATAGTCACACGTACACGCATCCCACAGACGTCGACAATGCAATAAAATAAAAGGGACACTGATTGTGCACAAGTACGTATCACTTTCACTTAATCACGAATACACGAACACTGACGTACTTGCCACAATCAACACTAAAATCTAACACTGGGTAAATGCACGATGTCACTAGGTTATCAATACAATGACATGGGTATGATATGATGCGTGAACAAGTATATAAACATGGTGAGGATGTTATGAAACCGCATTCTTCCACTTGCACGATTTATCATGAAACATATGTATATAATTTGGCGAAAAGACAAACAGGTAGTAATTAATATGTTCAGTTATCTATCCATCTAATTTGGTTTCGAGCCAATCGGGTTTCAGGATCATTAGTTATAACTGTTTCATTTTAAGCGCACGCGGCTGGAAATCCGGTTTTAGAATCAGGAATCCATTTCGCAACGCATTTTAATCCCAGTTGGGATCAGATTCAAGCGACGCTACAGTTGGATGAATTCTAGGGCTTTCAGTAAAGTTTTCAAAGCAACAAACGGATCTTCAATCGCGTCTGTACGTTAGGAGTTATAATCTGTTTAATATTGACATGTCAGTTCTGGTTCTGCTGGGACTGTTATGTGTCCCGATCTTCTAAATTACAGATTAAATAGTAAATGATAACGAAACAGGATGAAACTAATTGTGTTGTCTAGCTAACAGAGTTACCTACAATAAGCAGCGGAGTTCCGCAACCTAAGTGTTAAGCAAGTCTTGTGGTACACATTATGGAACAGCAACCAATAACTGGAGTCGCTCTGGACTGCAGTCCAGAGTCGCACTCCGATCCGAAAATCATCACAGTTTAAGTACAGGATTGTCTGGAAACTAGTATAGGGTTAAAGTTCATCGAGTAGGCTTCGATTTGACCCCTCGAACGCACCATTCTACTATGTATATGATTTATGGAGAATTTAACGGTTTTCAGGTGTAACAGAATTACAGTTTTACGGTTAAACTTGGGGGCAGTTGTTTTAGTCATTATCGATTACATCATTCAACAAAATTCACACACTATGTTCACAACCCTATGGGCCAACCTACACCATTGAGTTCCGTCAAATTTGATATTATTTTCCTAAGGGAACAAGCATCGAACAGTTACGGCACATAATAATTTTAAACTTGTAACATTGTAATTCATATATTTAACGGTTGTAATTTAGATAAATAGCATGTAAGAAAGTAGAATACTTGCCTGGGGACGTCTCGGAGGCGTACGGCAACAGTGTCGTCACGAACGTGCGATATACGCCACGTACCGGATTCCCGCGAGCCTAGTTCGAAACATGAATTTCACGTCGGAGTTTTCCCGGAGTCGTCTTGCGTGCACTGGAAGCTTAGGGGGTGCTCTCTGGTTCGCCTGAGAAGTGTTGGGGTTGCCGACGTCCGACGGCGTCACTCCGGCAGCGTGCGCAGTAGTTTACAGTGAGGGAAAAATTATTGAAAATGGGTTTGGTGTGGTTTTGGAGAGAGAGGGGGGCAGTGTAGAGAGAGGGAGAGAGAGTGACTGTGATGAGGAGAGAGAGAGTATAGAGAGAGAGGGCGCACAGATGGAGAGAGGGGTAGAACAGAGAGAGTGAGGGATAGCTGAGAGAGTGAGAGAGGCAGAATGAGAGAGAGTGAGACAGAGAAAGAGGGTGAGGGGCAGAGGGAGAGGGAGCAGCACTGAAAGGGAGAAAGAGAGGCAGAGGAAGAGAGGTCTGGGAGAGAGAGGGAACGAGGGAGAGAACACAGAGGGAATGGGTGAAAGAGAGGGAGTGGTCGGGAACAGGGGAAGAGAGGGGGAGCAGGGAGGTTCGAGCTTGGTGAGCAGGAGGAAGACGAGGGAGGGGTTCGTTGTCGTCGGCGTTGACGGCGGAGTGATGAAGGCAGTGGGGAGCTCGAGGCAGGGGTGTTTGTGGGTTAGGGTGGCCGGTGATGGGTCGGCAAGGGAAGTGGCTCGAGTTGGGTGTGATGGGGAGCGCAGTGGTCGGGGGAGTGAGGATGACGATGATGATGTTGATGATGGGGCGAGGAGAGGGGCTCGGTGGTGGTCGAAACGACGGTGAAGGGGGAGGTCGGCTCGGGTGCAGGAGAGATGATGGGTGCGACGAGGGACGAGGGTGAAGGCGGCGAGGTGGGTGTAGGCGAAGTTGCTCGGGGCAGTGGAGGAAGAGAGGAGGAGGAGGGGTCGCGCTTGTGGAGCTTGCGAGGCGCGCGGTCGTGGCGACGAGCACGGAGGCGTAGCCATCGTGGGAAAAACTTGGGGACGTGGGTGAAGGAGAGAAGGGCGGAAGAAGTTGCGAGAGTGAGGGTTGAGGGAAAAGAATACGAGGCGAGCGTCACGGGTAACGTTCGAGAGCTGGCGTGGGCGACGGCGGAGGCGAGGAATGCGCGACGTGGTCGCGAGAAACGTGCGCGGGAATGAAATAGAGCCGTTGGGGAAGAAGCGCAGAATCGGGTCGGGTCGGGTGTTGGGGAGAAGCGGGCGTGGCTGAAGGATAGAGGACTTGGGCCGGGCCGGGGTTTATTAGGAAAAATAATTGGGATTAAAAGGAGTGGGCCGGGCCGAGAAATAAAAATGGTTTAAATATATTTTGTGGGCTCGGGCTGAGTCGGGCGGGCCAGGCTTTATTAGAAAAATTTAATTGGAAAAGGATTTGAGAAGAAGAGGGCCGGGCTGGGGGTTAGTGGGCTGTAGGGAAAAAGAAAAAAGATTAATTGGAAAAGAAAAACGGGCTGGGCTCAATAAAGGAACATGGGTTTAAATTAGTTAGGTTTTGGTTAGGTAATTATGTATATAGGGTAAGTTAAAATTTATAAATGAATAAATCATAAGATAAAATAATTAAAATTTTAAAGCAACAAAATACGGATTTTGGTATAAAGAGGCTGGGTATTACATCATACCACCCTTACAAAAATTTCGTCCTCGAAATTTAAAGAAACAACTAGCTATAAATAATAAGCGAAGGATTATCATGCCGAAGCTAATACAAGTTGATTTACTTAAGAAACGGTAGACAAAGTTTTGAAGGTACATATATATAAGAACCACATACAAAAATTAGGCCTGAAAACATAATACAGGAATATTATAAGGGCAACTACACATATACGAAAATGTAGGTAACAATCAACGAATAATATTAATCGAAGTGTGCTCGGTAAACGTCGAAACCAAATGCGTGCACATCTAAGTATATCCAAATAGCAAACAGAAAGATAAGTGTAAGGCTCAACTACTTATAATAGTAATCGTAGGCACAAAACTCAAAATAAGGTAACGACGATAATGTTAGTGAAAACTAACCCGTAGGTTAAAACATTTTAGGAAAACGTATCGAAAATTAGGTTTAAAAGAATAATTTAGAAAACTTGTATAGTGGAAATAGGAAACATGGAACAAAATAGGCACGGCATAAGGACTGCGCCACTGAAAATGAGAATAATAGTAATGTACTCAAAATACCTCAAACTGAGTAGTCAATAACACGTATTCTTTGATAAATTTAAAATACTAAAAACTAAATTTTGAATAACAGTGTCCCTAAATATAATTAGGGTAATAGGGAGAACACAAATAGGTATAGGGCTAAATAGGTTATGATTATAAGGGAGTGTGGCTCAAACAGAAGGTTGAAGTGTGTCGGCTTTAGGCTGAGGATCAAGGAGACTGGGATCGGGTCAGCATAGGAATTAAGGGTGAGCAACGAAAGGACTACAAGACAAAAATATGGGGGAGACTAACGATCGGTAAGTCCTATGAATCAAGAATTTGAAAGGTTAATGAACTCGGTAATTCATAAGGAAGGTCCTCCTCCCAGAAAGATCTCAAACAGGGTACAGACGAAGGATGAATGGTGGCTCACTCCAAGGATCAGGGTGCGGTACTTTCTAGTCGAAGCGAGGGTGAAAACTATACAATGAGTAGGGGTGGACAGTCAGGAATCTCAGCAGAAAAATAAATGGATATGGCAATAAACAAGTACTAAGCGAACCAATAATCAAATGGTCTACGAATTCAGAAGATTTATTTCATTCAAGAAAATTTGAAACAAGACATTCTCAAAGGCGGAAAGTGGCCCTAAAATATACCCATTTTATTTGGCCAGAAAGACAACATCAAAAGATATCCCGTCAATCGCGGTTGTGGAGATTCAGTAGGTTGCGGTAGGCTCGCGCACTCAGATAGGGGCGTCCATTTCCATAGCGTCTCGCAGGTACCTCTATTGGAAGTCCTTCCACCATGGGGTCTTGATCTTCTGGTCCTTCTTCCTCGGATAAAGCTTCTTCATCGAGATCCGATTCCATGTGATTCTCTTCTTCTGGATTTTCTTCCACGGGGTTTTCCTCCACTGGATTCTCTTCTATCGGTTCTTCCTCGGGGTCTTCATCGAGATCTTCCTCTATCGGGTCTTCCTCTATGGGGTTCTCTTCGGGATCTCCTTCTTCCTCGTCGGAATTAGCTAACACGTCAAACTCTGGGGCGGCTGCTTCTTCGTCCTCCGAATCATTGTTTTCGAAACCGACCTGGGGCCGTTGATCTCATCGTCAGAACTCATCAGCGTGCGGTCTAAAGAAACGCAAGACTGTGCATCCTCGTCTAGTTGTGGCGCTGCTCCAGGGTGGGCCATGGTCTGGAGAGTCATGATTAAACAATGGAATGGATAAGGAAAATGGCCAAGTGTGCAAAGTATGGAAAGATATGCGGTGAAAGGAATTGAAAGCTCAGAATTTAAAATACTGAATAGAATTTAATATAGAGAGAGCATGAGAATGATACATATATTATGATTCAACTCTTATTTCATCCAACTAAAAGTTCGACGGATACAAAGATTCAAACGGAAGGAAACATTCAAAAAAAAAACGACAAAATTATTACTGAAAGTAGATAACATGAAAAATCGTTCCTCGACTACTATAACATTGCATTCTCGTCGCGTGAGTTGAATCCTGCGTTTGATCCGCCTTATCGTCGAAGTCCGAACTACGCGGCAATTCTCACTTGGCAGAAGTGGGGAGTGTGGACGAGTTTCTTCCTTGCAGTTCTTTCCTTTCTGGGCAGCCGTTGATGAGGGGTTGGTTGGAGCCGCATATCAGACATTTCCCTTGAGCACGGCGACAATCCCTCTGAAGGTGTCCTGGCCTCTTACAATATCCACAGCAAGGGTTCTTCTGATGCTTCTGTTGACGCTTCATCTTCTTCTCCTTTCCTCGTCCAATAGGGATCCCTTTATGATAGGATGCTCCCGCTGGGGTCTGACTCACCGGTCTTCTCAGTCCTTCAGCTAATAAGTCGTTTGTTCGCTCTTGGGCTTCCTTCAAATCTTGCAGCACACTCAGGATCTCAACGGTCTGATTCTGGGGAGCGGATAAAGACGAAGAGTCGTTGGAAGACATGATCCTGAAATAACAATTTTGAGGATGATATAAGTCACAAGATTACGAATCAAAATGGATAGGACAAAGATTCAAAAATATCAGAGATGCTGAATTTATTATAAGTGGAGAATCAACTGTATGACTTTAAGTCACTTGATTAGATTACGATAGTGCAATTGCAACCACGTAACCTTGTCAAGTCACCCGAAACCATAGCGAATGGATAGCTGAACACACGATATGAATATGGATCAGGAATGACAAGTTTACAATCTAGACTGAGTGATGTCTTAGATTGCCAAACCCTACACGGAAAACTGCAATCCCAATCGATGCAAAACCTGGCTCTGATACCAACTAAACCATGTCACGCCCCACTTCCCAAAATACGGAATACGAGGAATAGACAAGGCCAGCCATGCTCCTACGGTCAAGGAAAAGTCCTGCCGTAGTCACACTTCGGCTTCTAGTTTATCATGGTAAACAGTAAACGATGCGCAGGTAATGAGAAATGCAGTAACTGAAAGATACAATAATATAAACTGACCTGAGGTGGAACAAACGAAAGTAACTCAGAGTAGCAAGTCAAGGAGTCTGTGATGCACGTCTAGTTGTAATCCAAGCTAAAACTTCTCCTCACACTGAGCATGCATACTCAGGTCGTCAGAGCGACACAATAGCAATATAATGCATATAATCAAGTAACAGTTCTAACAGTGGTGAAGGATATGAATAACAGTAAATCAATAACAGCATGAATATAAATGAGCAGAGATAAATACAGCGGAGCAGTAAAGCAGTATAACGATATGTCATGTATGTCAACACAGTATATAAGGAATGTAAACAACAGTAACCCTATCAGTCTCTAAGTCTCACTACACAGGTCAATAAGCCTATCGTCAGTCCAAGTGTGAGAGTCAACCACTCGCGAGTGTCCTCCACCCAAGGGTAGACCCTAAGGGCAAGGGACCACGGGCCCAACATGTAACGAATGTATCACGGTGTATATAGCACATACCCTGTAAATCTCCATATAACTCCCTAAATATATAAGCCGGCATGGGACTCCCGAGATTCTGTTGAATTCACACTTGAACTACCCCACACCCCGTGGTCTACATCAAACGCTAACCATAACCCTAAATACTAATCGATCCGTGACAAGTCTGCGCGAGAACTGGAGGCAGGACCTCCATCAAGCACGTCCCGACTAATACCTAAGATAAATGGCAGTGTCGGATGCCTTATCTGTGACATCCGTGCAAGCGCTTCCATAAGTGTCCCATACCACTTATAGTCACACGTACACGCATCCCACAGACGTCGACAATGCAATAAAATAAAAGGGACACTGATTGTGCACAAGTACGTATCACTTTCACTTAATCACGAATACACGAACACTGACGTACTTGCCACAATCAACACTAAAATCTAACACTGGGTAAATGCACGATGTCACTAGGTTATCAATACAATGACATGGGTATGATATGATGCGTGAACAAGTATATAAACATGGTGAGGATGTTATGAAACCGCATTCTTCCACTTGCACGATTTATCATGAAACATATGTATATAATTTGGCGAAAAGACAAACAGGTAGTAATTAATATGTCCAGTTATCTATCCATCTAATTTGGTTTAGAGCCAATCGGGTTTCAGGATCATTAGTTATAACTGTTTCATTTTAAGCGCACGC
The DNA here is from genome assembly GCA_030015575.1 of Agapanthus africanus. Lineage (NCBI taxonomy): Eukaryota > Viridiplantae > Streptophyta > Magnoliopsida > Asparagales > Amaryllidaceae > Agapanthus > Agapanthus africanus. Next base: position 827,953,247 of record CM057339.1, read on the forward strand.
GGCTGGAAATCCGGTTTCAGAATCAGGAATCCATTTCGCAACGCATTTTAATCCCAGTTGGGATCAGATTCAAGCGACGCTACAGTTGGATGAATTCTAGGGCTTTCAGTAAAGTTTTCAACGCAACAAACGGATCTTCAATCGCGTCTGTACGTTAGGAGTTATAATCTGTTTAATATTGACATGTCAGTTCTGGTTCTGCTGGGACTGTTATGTGTCCCGATCTTCTAAATTACAGATTAAATAGTAAATGATAACGAAACAGGATGAAACTAATTGTGTTGTCTAGCTAACAGAGTTACCTACAATAAGCAGCGGAGTTACGCAACCTAAGTGTTAAGCAAGTCTTGTGGTACACATTATGGAACAGCAACCAATAACTGGAGTCGCTCTGGACTGCAGTCCAGAGTCGCACTCCGATCCGAAAATCATCACAGTTTAAGTACAGGATTGTCTGGAAACTAGTATAGGGTTAAAGTTCATCGAGTAGGCTTCGATTTGACCCCTCGAACGCACCATTCTACTATGTATATGATTTATGGAGAATTTAACGGTTTTCAGGTGTAACAGAATTACAGTTTTACGGTTAAACTTGGGGGCAGTTGTTTTAGTCATTATCGATTACATCATTCAACAAAATTCACACACTATGTTCACAACCCTACGGGCCAACCTACACCATTGAGTTCCGTCAAATTTGATATTATTTTCCTAAGGGAACAAGCATCGAACAGTTACGGCACATAATAATTTTAAACTTGTAACATTGTAATTCATATATTTAACGGTTGTAATTTAGATAAATAGCATGTAAGCAAGTAGAATACTTGCCTGGGGACGTCTCGGAGGCGTACGGCAACAGTGTCGTCACGAACGTGCGATATACGCCACGTACCGGATTCCCTCGAGCCTAGTTCGAAACATGAATTTCACGTCGGAGTTTTCCCGGAGTCGTCTTGCGTGCACTGGAAGCTTAGGGGGTGCTCTCTGGTTCGCCTGAGAAGTGTTGGGGTTGCCGACGTCCGACGGCGTCACTCCAGCAGCGTGCGCAGTAGTTTACAGTGAGGGAAAAATTATTGAAAATGGGTTTGGTGTGGTTTTGGAGAGAGAAGGGGGCAGTGTAGAGAGAGGGAGAGAGAGTGACTGTGATGAGGAGAGAGAGAGTATAGAGAGAGAGGGCGCACAGATGGAGAGAGGGGTAGAACAGAGAGAGTGAGGGATAGCTGAGAGAGTGAGAGAGGCAGAATGAGAGAGAGTGAGACAGAGAAAGAGGGTGAGGGGCAGAGGGAGAGGGAGCAGCACTGAAAGGGAGAAAGAGAGGCAGAGGAAGAGAGGTCTGGGAGAGAGAGGGAACGAGGGAGAGAACACAGAGGGAATGGGTGAAAAAGAGGGAGTGGTCGGGAACAGGGGAAGAGAGGGGGAGCAGGGAGGTTCGAGCTTGGTGAGCAGGAGGAAGACGAGGGAGGGGTTCGTTGTCGTCGGCGTTGACGGCGGAGTGATGAAGGCAGTGGGGAGCTCGAGGCAGGGGTGTTTGTGGGTTAGGGTGGCCGGTGATGGGTCGGCAAGGGAAGTGGCTCGAGTTGGGTGTGATGGGGAGCGCAGTGGTCGGGGGAGTGAGGATGACGATGATGATGTTGATGATGGGGCGAGGAGAGGGGCTCGGTGGTGGTCGAAACGACGGTGAAGGGGGAGGTCGGCTCGGGTGCAGGAGAGATGATGGGTGCGACGAGGGACGAGGGTGAAGGCGGCGAGGTGGGTGTAGGCGAAGTTGCTCGGGGCAGTGGAGGAAGAGAGGAGGAGGAGGGGTCGCGCTTGTGGAGCTTGCGAGGCGCGCGGTCGTGGCGACGAGCACGGAGGCGTAGCCATCGTGGGAAAAACTTGGGGACGTGGGTGAAGGAGAGAAGGGCAGAAGAAGTTGCGAGAGTGAGGGTTGAGGGAAAAGAATACGAGGCGAGCGTCACGGGTAACGTTCGAGAGCTGGCGTGGGCGACGGCGGAGGCGAGGAATGCGCGACGTGGTCGCGAGAAACGTGCGCGGGAATGAAATAGAGCCGTTGGGGAAGAAGCGCAGAATCGGGTCGGGTCGGGTGTTGGGGAGAAGCGGGCGTGGCTGAAGGATAGAGGACTTGGGCCGGGCCGGGGTTTATTAGGAAAAATAATTGGGATTAAAAGGAGTGGGCCGGGCCGAGAAATAAAAATGGTTTAAATATATTTTGTGGGCTCGGGCTGAGTCGGGCGGGCCAGGCTTTATTAGAAAAATTTAATTGGAAAAGGATTTGAGAAGAAGAGGGCCGGGCTGGGGGTTAGTGGGCTGTAGGGAAAAAGAAAAAAGATTAATTGGAAAAGAAAAACGGGCTGGGCTCAATAAAGGAACATGGGTTTAAATTAGTTAGGTTTTGGTTAGGTAATTATGTATATAGGGTAAGTTAAAATTTATAAATGAATAAATCATAAGATAAAATAATTAAAATTTTAAAGCAACAAAATACGGATTTTGGTATAAAGAGGCTGGGTATTACACGATAGGTATAGTACGATCTGGAAGTTCTCGGCGAGTCCGTCCAGTGTACTCACACCCAGTGAGCATCTGTATACGATCTTAGGTGCATCAGACCAATGGCTGCGGGACCAACCATCCCCCGACGGGGCTAGAAACGTATACACTAGTCTACTCCGGAGTATCAATGCCCAATCTCGATACTCACGCGACTAGAGACCATTTAAGGATGTGCTTATGCACCACCCTGCTCCCACAAGTATGATCGCCATCACAACGCAGGTAGTCAAGCAAGATCCTACGGGCTTTATCAGCATGTAACCGCAATATGTAATAACGAGTATGACATATGCCATGTTAAGATAAAGACAAACCATAATAGTATACTACCGTATCGAGTCTTTATCAATATGTGCAAGCTAGATATAACAACAATAGAAATAAATACACATATCCTGACAAAGACAAGTCAAATAATATATTATAAAACTGAGCAAGACTGTCCTGTACATACATATCCCTAGCATCCATATGTATACATATACAATACTGGGGACTTCTGTTAGCGCCTCCACCGGGGCTCCTCGGATTTCTTTCTGTTCGTTGCGAGTCTCCAAAGACCCATGGAAATCATTTGCGCCTTCGAGGTCGTCGCTCTACTCTGCGGTGGTGGATGTCGCGGTGAAGCAGATCTTGGTGATTCGCTGGTTCCCGTAGGCCCAGCCTATTCCCCCTTGATCTAATGGAAATTTGATCGCAAGGTGGTAGGTCAAGATTTGAGCCCGGGGGACGTTTAATGTCGGGCGTCCCAGGAGGATGTTGTAGAATGAGGGAATCCTAGCGACGATGAGTTCCACCGGTACAGTCCTCGTATGGCATGCTTCCCCAATATTAAGGAGGAGGGTGACCATTCCCTCGGCCGAGATGGAGTGGTTGGTAAACCCTGATAAGACGTGGGAGGTTTGCCGTAGGTCGGACGGCCCTAGCCCCATACGCTGGAAGCTTTTCTTATGTTTCTAATACAATTTATCTTCAATCATAGAAAAGGATATCTGCCGATCTTCCGGAATCGACCAATATCCTCTGAACCTCGTAACGGTGGACCCGTGCCGTAATCACGAGAGGTTCGTTGTGAGGCAAGGATATACCGTGAAGGTCTTCATCAGTAAAGATGATGGGCTCGGCGGTCCTGCATTTCTTCTGGGGAGGGTCGCTTGTTCCCTCGACGGGTAGGAAGCGGTGAGTCTCGCCGGCTCCATGGGCAGACCCCGAGAAAACTACCATGATTTGGCCGATCGTTAATTCGCCGGGTGGGGCTGGTTCTCGTGCCCCCTTTCCGCCTGTCGCTTGTCCCGCAGGTACTTCGCTAGGTGGACAGAGTGGATCAACTCCTCGATATAGTCACGGAGTTGTTTGCAATTTTCGGTCGGGTGGCCCTGCGACCGATGGAAGGCGTAGTATGGACCCCGGATACGTTTAGCCGCTCTATAGATGACCGGCTGGAGTTTGAAGAATCGCTCGCCCTTCGCCTCCTCTAACAGCTCGGTCTGGGAGATATTGAGAGGAGTATACTCCTGAAACTTTGAGGAGTATGGCTTTGGCCGGTCGACCTTCTTCTTCTCTTCTCTGCCCCTCTTCTTTTGGTCGACTTGGTCGCCCCGGGGCAGATTGGCATTCACCTCAAACTCGAGTTGGATCTCTCATTCAGTCCAAGCTTTTACCTCGGCCATGGTCTTAGCTTGCGCTAATGCAAAAGAGCGGAGCCACTCTTTATGCCTAAGACCCGATCTTAGGGCAGTAATGACAGTTTCATCCTGGTGCTCGGGAACCTCAAGAAGAGTGTTGTAGAAGCGAGTGACGTATCTTTTAAAGGATTCCTTGTCCCCGCTCTTTATGGTGAAGAGGTAATCGACAGTTCGCTTCTGTCGTCTGCTTCCGACGAAGTGACCGAGGAACTGGACGGTCAGAACATCAAAGGTAGAGATGGAGCGTGGCGTGAATCCTCGGAACCAGTCCCGTCCAGCCCGGATGAGGGTGGCAGGAAATGCTCTGCATTGAGCAGCGTTGGAGTTATCCTGGAAGCTCATGCCCGCCGTAAATGCGTCCAGAGGGTCCTTTGGGTCGGATTTCCCATCGAAGAGGACCACCTTGGGAGGCTTGTTCCTGGACAAGACGTGTACGGCGAGCAACTCCTCGGTGAAGGGCTTCGTAAGTGAGTCGGCGGCGTAGCTGGCCCCTTCACCGGATGGATGACCCTCCAGATGTATATCCTCAATTTTCTTTTCGAGGGAGTCGAGGCAGTCGTGATACCTTGAGGATTCGGCGCGGTCAGTGTGGTGGCCCTTCCCGCTTGTGGTCTGCGCCATGCTGCGACTCCGATTCCGTTCTATCAAATTCCGTAGGTCTCCTGGCGAGGTCCTTCTTGAGTCTTCACGGCGAGTGTCATTCGTACGATCCCGTCTAGGGAGAGGGAGTCGGTCATGCTTGGGAGCAGGCGAGCTGACTGATTCCTCCTCGGAAGGGACGGGAACGCGACGGACCTCGGAGCGATGGGCTCTTTGGCGAGACCTCGGCGTGGAGCTATGTGGCGCCCAGTGGGCTATTGAATCGATCGCCGCAGGGTAGCCGCGATCGTCGGAGTGAGCACGGCGTTGTTCGGTGGTGCCACTGTGGGCGGTGTCATCCGTCCCTCTGCGGAGGTCGTGATCCCTGGGAGGGGAAACGACGACCTGGGGGGCTGGGCCCGCCGTTTGGACACGGACAAAGACGTCCACTATGGACGCGGGCCTGTCAATCCTTGCCGAGAGGGCGTGGATGGCATTCGGAGGGGGAGTAGATCCGTCCGCGCCTCCGTTGTGGGGGAGGCAGCGGCTTGTGCTGGGATCGTCATGATTTTCGCTCGCCATGAAGTCGAGAGCGGAAGATCAACTTTCGATGGGTGGAAAAAATTGCGTTCCTACAGACGGCGCCAACTGATGGAGGTCTGGATCTCCTTCAGATGTTGTCCTCCGTCGATCTGTCGCGAGCGTTGATGAAGGGTTGTGATTGGTGTTGAAGGTTATCTCCTTGGACGTGTGGATCTCAATGGGTTGATTTTGAGGTGAAGCCGAGCTACCTGCAAAGAAGTCCCGAGGTGGTTGTATCACCGTGTACCCTCCGACGATCAAGTTAGCTGAGGAATTTGAGCAGAATAGCGGCTTGTTGGATTGAAATTGCCTTACCTGAGTCGTCTGAGAGAGGGGTTTTTATAGTGGTCGTTTGGAGCGAGATGGCGTGAGATCTTCGCCGTTGGTTACGCCTCTGACGTTATGCCTGCGTGAATGACAGGATACCTCCATTAATGATGAGATACGCTCGTTAATGGGAGGATACGACGGTGTGGAACGCGGGATGTTGGGTGGCGAATATCTCGCTTCTAGCGAGATACGCGGAGCTGTGGTGGAGGCGTTTGGGCTCTGCATTCTTGGTTGCTCGGTAGAACCGGAGAGGCTTAGCTCGGCGGGAGGCTCGGAAGCGAGCGGGAGACCGAGGAAGCTCGGTTCTGTGATAACTCGGAGGCGAGCTGGGAGGGCTGAAGAAGCTCAGTGTGTAGGAGGGCTCGGAGACGAGCCGATGGTTATTTACAAGACGAGCATAGGAGTGTTCTGGGAGGCCGTCGAAGGTCGGGTCAATCCTTGGGGTGAAGGCCCAGGGAATGCCTTCAATATATCGTATTTGCTCCTGTCCTGTGAGCCCCGGGACACGTCATCTACCACGTGTCATGATCTGGGGAATTCCCACTCATGAGTATCATCATAATCAAATTAAATTTGGTGTATCGACAAATTCGACAATGGAGATCAAATTGGAAGGTGTCCATCATCGAATAAAATGGTGGATGGCGTACTTTTTGCCGCCACCTAAGGCAAAATGCCTCGTAGCACCTCTTTCCTCCATTATTCTCATATATCTATATATCTATATATAACAAAGTTATACAAAATTATATTTTTAAGACAATGCAACGTGGATCACAGGGCTCAAAAAGATAAACAACCACTAACAAAAAAAGCAAAAGCAAAAGAAAAAGAGCAAAGTCCTGAGAAAAGCACATGCTTCCTTCGTGAAAGTGGTGCGCCTGCAAAATCAAGAGATCATACTGAGCATGAAATTATATCTTTCTGTACATTTTCTCTTGTGTGGTAATTAAGATTTCCTTGCCAAAATCATATACATAAATAAAATCTCCAAATATATTAAATTTGCTACCAAATTTTTTTACTTCCAATTTTTGAATTCAAAATGGGAAAAATACTCTTGGACGGCAAGCTAAGAATACTAGTCAAAAGAAAAGAACATTATACGTGAATAAATGATATTTCCGTTTCTATATTAAAATATATGTTCAATTTGATGACTTCGATATGAAACAAAAAAAGAAATTATACTAAATTACCCATAAAATGACATAAGATGCTTACAAAAAAGATCCGGCGCTTCGACCGACAACATGGTCGGGAAATAATGCTCATCAACATTGCACGATGGTTTACAAAAATCTCTAAATTTTGGGTAATATTTAGTATCCGATACTATTTTCGCTGCCAATCCGCGATCGACTTCGAACCATTGGCTTACATAAAATGCTTACAAAAATCTCTAAGTTATATTGACCTTTTCTTCATTTTTTACTTCCAATTTTAGAATTCAAAATGGGAAAAATGCTCTCGGACGGCAAACTAAGAATACTGGTCAAAAGAAAAGAACATTACACGTGATATTTCCGTTTCTATATTAAAATATATGTTCAATTTTGTGACTTCGATAGAAACAAAAAGAAGAAATTATACTAAATTACCCATAAAATGACATAAGATGGACTCACTCCGTCCCCTATTAATTAAGTGTCCATAAATATTTCCTAATCTCATAGTCAGAATGTTGATTATGTAAGTTAACCCATGTAATAGTTTAATCACCCAATCATTCGCTTGAAGTAGTATATTATTGACCAATGAAAATTTAGACACCACCTTATATATTTTGTAATATATGGCATCATGGTCATAAATCGAAAATATAAAATATTTTTGATGATTATTGAAGGCAAAAAAAAATAATTATTTCTTTTATGTGTATGCTATATTATTGTCAAAATTTCAAAAACCTTTCTTATATGAATAATACCTTGCCTTCGTTCCAGCAAAATCATATGCTTTATTAATTTTCAAATTTCTTTCTTCTCCCATCACAATTAATAAAGATATGTTTCTGTTTATAAATTAACATCAAAAGAGTAGATTGAAGGGGTTATTTTTTATAAAAGAAGCATGAAAGAAATAACTGTACAAGTCATACGGATAAACAAGTTTCAGACAATGGTTTCTCACTAACTGGCCAAAGAAAAAAAAAGGGAGTTCCGTGCAATTTAGAATTTTCTTCTAACTATAAAAAACAATATGGGTGCTGGCTACTTGTTTCAGCATGCAATATGGGTGCCCCTTAGGATCTGAAAAATCTTTCATGTATTAGGCTCTAGCTATCCTGTCATCATCAGATAGAAAGGGAAAAGAGATGAGATTACAGGCTTCACAAAAACCTACCAAAATCCTAACATCCTGCTCTCTAAGCCTGCTTGATGGAGGTCCTTTTCGGGTCTCCGTCACATGTTGTCTTCCGTTGATCTTCTGGTGGATTTTTAATGATGCTCAATATTGGCGATCTCCAAGATCAGGACACGTGGCAGGTGACCTGTCCCAGAACTCAGAAGAAAGGGCCCACAGGGGCCGACCAGGCCACCCTGTACCCGACCTGCAAACACAAGCTGGCCCTCCTCAGGGCCCCCTGCAAATTGGCTTCCTCAGCCCCGTAGCTCGCGCCGAGCTGCCACAAGACCTAGACTCCTCGGCCACCTCGCTCGTCCCGAGCTCCAAGCCGTGGCCGCCTTCCTCGGCCCTCCGACCAAAGTCACCGCTCACGGGCGTAACTGTCGCTCCGCGAATCTTGCTATGCGCAGATTCTACGCCAGCAACATCCCATGTTCCACGCCATCAATCTCCATTAATGGGCGATCCGCTTTCTACGCGGGCGTGACGTCGGGGGCATAACTGCCGGTGAGATCCTCGCACCTGCTACTGCGTGCCACCACCGCTATATAAACCCCCATCATGGAGGGGTCAGGGAGGCCACTCTTTACTCTTTTAAGCCGTTACTTTGCTCAGATCTCATTACTAACTTAATCGTCGGAGGGTCCTTGGTGGTACCAAGCCATCCCGGGACTTCTTCGCAGGTACTCGGCACTAAACTCCTCATACCACCTCCTCCTCCAAAATCCATTGAGACTCACACGCAACAGAAGATAACCATCCAAATCCACCGAGAGATCAACGGAAGACAACATCTGACGGAGACCTGAAAAGGACCTCCATCAGTTAGCGCCGTCTGTGGGGAGAAAAAAACTCCCCGAAACACAAAGTTGGACTTCCGATCTCCGTCCAAATGGCGAGCAGCCACCCTAAGTGTTCGTGTATATGCCCTAGAGGCCATTACTTTATCATACTAGTTTGTATATTACTTGATGGAAGCTTGGAATATTCACAGTTGTATAGACAATTTTGCTCGAAATGGTAGTACGCTACTTGGTTTGTTTCTACTTTAATGTGTGCATGTGTTTCTTTTAGCATATCGCCTATACACATTAGTGGAGCCCTTAGGATCTTTGCTTGATTACCAGCGTTGTGATGACAGTCACACTAGTGGGGGCTGGGTAATCTATAAGCACATCCTTATACAGGTCCCTGGTCGTAGGATTATCGAGACGGGACATCGATACTCCGGAGTAGACTAGCGTATACGCTTCTCATCCCAGCATGGGAGATGGTCTGTCCCACAGCCGTCAGTACGTCGTACTTGAGATAGTATGCGGGTGCTCGTTAGGTTACGAGTACACTGGACATGACTCGTCGGGAACTGTTGGTTGGTATTATACCTATCGTCAGTTATCAGTTCCCAGGTGACATGAGTACAGCTTAGTCCGCTGACTTGACACCATCACTTCGCCTCGAGTGTGTTCCCACTGTTCTTTGATTACTACCCTACCACGGCTCAAAGGAGTCGTGCAAACAGGTAGTAGTTAGGTGCAGTCCCGAAGCACTTGGAGGCAGTGACGGTTAGATAGGATTCGTCTCTCCCGGTATTGGGGGTTGATATCGCGCTGTGTCTAGGAGAGCCATTACACAAAGTCCCTAGCCAGGGCAAGCGAGATATACTGGTAGGTTTCCAGTGTTATCTCAGGGTGTTCTGCGCTACACTCCGACACGACTTGTACCGCTATTAGGGGACCGACGTTTACCACCCCCCTAGGCCCGCCATGCGATACTCTCAGACGAACAGACCGGACTGTATGGAGATTGTCACATACAGGCTCAGTAAGAGTTCGGATGGGTTCACCTCATCAGTCTTCTTATCGGCATCTACCTGGGGACCGTTACGTACAGTTAGTGCCGCTTGCGGTCTGTGGTTAAAACCACTGCCAGCGTAATGTCGAGTCTTTAGAGTCCCACACAGAGGGTTATTCGCCTTTGGGCAAAACAGAGTAGAGGTCGCATGGTTTTGCGACGGGGTTCGTTCACATCCGCGCACTTGTGCACGTTTGGTGTCCGGACAGTTATTACTAGCGGGCTTTGGTTTAAGCCAGATCCTAGTATATGTTTTGGGATTGGTTTTATCTCATTGTATTCGTGTTCCTCGGAACATGGATGCGGGTGTGTATGCCCAGTTGACTGAGGCAGAGGCAGAGGATTCTCATTAGGGTTGATGACTGTTGTCTTTTTCCAAACCCTAATGAATATGTGAAATATAATTAATAATGTTAATTAAAAGGAAATTGTGTTATGGTTAGGGTTGTTGACCATTTGACCATGGTTGACTTGTTGACCCAAGTTGAAAAGTTGACCATCATCATTTCACACAAAAGATGCTCTTTGATCTTTGCAAAATTCATTAAATGTGAAATGATAATGGTCTTTTCAAATCAACCATCATCTTTTTCTTTTTGATTAATATTGTTAATTGATGATTCACATATATGTGATATGGTTGCAAAATTCTTCTCATTCTCTCATTCTCATTCTCTCTCATCCTCTTCCTCTCTCTCAAGGCAATATTTCTCCCATGAGTTGAGAACCATTTGCCATTGCGATAAAACACCAAAACTACTCTCTACTCATCCTAAGGTTGAAGGTTTAGCAAACCTAACACTTTAGTTGCCTCAAGTTTGAGGAAGGAGCTCAAGGTAGAGGCCCTCGGGTGGATCTTTCTTCGGCAAGAGAAGGCGACGAGGAGGAACCATTCAACCCACTCCAAAGAGAAGAAGAGAAGGAGTTCAAGACTAGGTATAACCCTCTAACCGAGTAGGTAAAGCTTGTAGTTAGTTGCTAGTGTGTTGTTTAGCAAAGATCCGGTTTCTAGTCCATGTTACCCTAGCCCTAAAAATCGTTTTTCACCGTTTCCGCAACCCCGAAAGAACCGGGACAGGTAACGTGACTTACAGTGGTATCAGAGCCTGGCTAAACACACACAAGCATGTTAGCAAAGTATCTAGAATTTTGATCGGGGAAAAAACCGCAAAACACGCACAAAATGTGAACTTTCTGCCGATTTTTATATCTGTTCAAAAAATGATTTAACACATACTAAAAATCGGCTCAGGGTTTTTAAAGAACACACAAGAAAAATGGTCCACTAACTCGGTCAACGCGCCGCGAAACCGCGGCAAGAACATGCTTCTTGCCGCGGATCCGCGGCCGAGTTGACTCGGCCGTGGCTCATTTTTCCTACAGTGTTCTTAGAATGGTGTTTTGGGATTTTTAGGATAGTTTGTTTCTGTCCAGAATTTCCAGAGAACAAATTTATGTTTGGGGTGGTTACAAATCCGTATTTTGATCGAAGTTCTGTAGACTTTGGCTAATGGGTTATATCTGTGATGTGATATATGTATTGAACGTCTGCTAATCGCTATACGTCGATTAGTGGGGGTTATACATATCTGTGATCTGTAATGTTGATGGTTTGTGTATATGAATTCGTTGGATTGTCGCGGATGAATAGCCGGGGGGTTGTGAGATGAGAGTTTTCTTTATCTTTCAATTCATGTAATATGTAAATTGATGTAATATTATTTGTATGGCCGCACATCCGGGATGAGATTGTAACCGCCATTGTATAATTTCTTTTTACTGTTTTTGCTCCTAGGTTAGACCCAAGGTGGGGTGCACAAACTACCGGGTACCTCGAAGTGCCGAGTGGCCTACTCACGTTGTTGAGGGAAGTTGCTTCGCTTCGGCTATTTGGCGGGTAGTTTGCCGCACCCGTAGGGGTCTAGGGTGGGGTTTTGGCTATTCATCGCGACCATGTAATCCACTTTTCATTGCAGGCTCAAACGAAACGCAGATTTCTAGTATATCCAATGTGTTCATCTGTGATCTGGAATGACTATCATTGCATCTGACGAATGTATATATCTATATATGATATCTATTTAAGCGTTGCTTATGTTTTGCATCCGCGCTAGTCCAGCCCCCGCTATGTCGTTAGTTAAGTAACCTAACGGGTGATGACGGGGCCCCGTGGTGAATGCGGATGGCATAAGCATACGTCATATTTTCGTCGTTTTCTGCAATGGTAGGATTAAATGATGGGACGCATTAAAATTAATGCAAGAAAATAAACCAAAGTAAAGTCGTTGGAACAATTTCAAAATCACTCGGTTCTTTTTCAAAACCAACTTTTAAACGCGGAGCTTGAACCATTCCTTTTAAAAGCTATCTCGTTCCATCGATTATATCAAGTTCACTACGTTCACGGTTTCGCCAAAACCATTCGTAGCCCTCCGTCATTTTATATGGATAGTCAATAGTATTCAAGCTGTGTTTGTTGGCCAAAGACAAGGCACAGTGATTGGTAGCTATTGGATATTCATATGCAGCATAGATAGATGCGTTGGTTTGGGACAGTCGTACTTCCTTGTTGGCCAAAGTCAAGGCTAGGTACGGGTGGGTTCAAATTAACCTGGAGAATGACGGGTAGAACTTGACATGTGACTTATGATTTGTTTGCCAAAGTCAAGGTCATAAGAGCATGGGGCAAAAATCCACATCGGGAGTTTCTAAAGAAACTGAAACTTGCTAGCGCCGCATACCATTTGGAGTGTGATGATTCTGGTAGGATTCCTTCAGTTTTATCACACGATGATATTTGGATCCCGATCCTATTGTGAGTATATGCTACTCCTCTGGAAATTTCTCACTTAACGATCAATGCTATAAACCAAGTAGGTGTCTAGAAAGGTGTTAGCGGGGCTACGCCCACAGGGAAAAGAAATTATTTAATTAAGGAACTTCGCGAAAGCGTTGGAAAACCTCCCTCGAAGTACCAACACTGGCCTGGCTGAACGGTTAAGCAAGTATTGTACGGTGAAATTGATCCCGACTAATTCTTCCTTTTTGGTTTGAGGAGGGATTCGAGAGACGGTAGGAGCCATCCTGTTTAGACAAACTAAAAACCACTCTAAACTTGTAAGAGCATCATGCTAAAGTGTTTCTTCTCTCTCTCCTAATTGCAGCGACCAAGTATCATGACCGGACTTAAGTTACTACTAGATAAAAACATACTGACAGGGCCAAACTACAAAGATGGAGAGCAATCCCGTATCGCAAGATACGAAGTCTCGAAAAAGCTGTTTTCGGCGAGATTGGCCGTCGGATCATCGTAGCAGAATACGTGCTTAAGATGATTGGCTATATTGAAGAGCTCGCGGACCTCGGGACCACGTTAGAGAACGGGCTCTATACTGACTTGATTCTCCAGTCCCTTCCTTCCACTTACGCCCAGTTTATCCTGAACTTCAACTTGCAAGAAAAAAAAGTTGAACTTTCAGAACTCCTCAACATGCTGAGGAGTGCAGAGGGCACCTTACAGAAAGTAAGGGAAACATCCACTTTGTTTGTTGGAGGATCTTCCTCTTCTAAGTCCAAAGCGAAAGCCAAGGGAAAGAAGAAGAAAGCCCCCACCAAACCAAAGGGCGGTGTTAGTAAAGTGGAAACGAAGGGAAAGGCAAAAGTAACAAAGGTAGCGGGAAAGCTTGTGGGAAAGGAAGAGTGCTTTTACTGTTACAAGAGTGGACACTGGAAGAAAGATTGCAGGGCTTGGAAAGCCAGAAACCAGGACCCGAAGCAAGTTGTGGCTTCGGCTTCAGGTGTGTATGTTATTGAAAACTGTCTATCAATAAACTCTACTTCCTGGGTATTGGATACCGGATCAGGATCTCATATCTGTAATTATTTGCAGGCACTGAGAAAGCGTAGGGTTTTGAAGGCAGGTGATATGACCCTCAGAGTTGCAAACGGAGCTGGCATGGATGCTGAGTCCGTGGGGGACTATCACTTGAGATTGTCAGATGGACATGTTTTGGTTTTACGGGATTGTTATTTTATGCCCAATGCGACTTATAATATCATATCTGTATCTTTAATATCTAAAAAAGGTTATGATTTTGCATTTGTAAGCAATGTTGTAAACATTCACCTTAATCAAGTTCTGATTGGGTCGGGTACATTAAGCAATGGTATATACGTATTAAACCAATCACAGATTTTCAATGTCCAGAATACACACAAAAGAAAGTCTCCAGAAATAAATCATGCTTTCTTATGGCATTATAGACTGGGTCACATCAATGAGAGAGGAAGGATATTTGGATCCGTTCGAATATCAATCATATGCAACTTGTCAATCGTGTCTCAAAGGAAAGATGACGAAGACTCCGTTCACTGGACACGGAGTCAGAGCGAGCGAGCTCTTGGGGCTCGTACACAGCGATGTGTGCGGTCCAATGTCTACATATGCGTGAAGCGGTTATTCTTACTTCCTTACTTTTACGGATGACTTTTCGAGGTATGGATATGTCTTCTTATTGAAACATAAATCTGAAGCCTTTGGAAAATTCCAGGAATACAAGAATGAAGTAGAAAAACAAACAGGCAAAAGTATCAAGACACTGAGATCTGATCGAGGTGATGAATACTTGAGTGCCGAGTTCCTGGATTACCTAAAAGAGAATGGAATTCTCTCTCAGCTTACTCCTTCATACACTCCACAACATAACGGTGTATCGGAGAGACGGAACCGAACCCTATTGGATATGGTACGTTCCATGATGAGTAATGCTGAGTTGCCGCGATCATTCTGGGGATATGCACTAAAATCAGCTGCATACCTTTTGAACCGAGTTCCAACTAAGACAGTGCCTACCACACCATATCAGATGTGGTGTGGGAAGAAACCCTATCTTAAGCACGTTAAGACATGGGGATGTCCAGCTTTTATCAAAAAGCAGCATGCGGACAAACTCGAGGCACGCTCAGTACAGTGCAAGTTTGTGGGAAATCCAAAGGACTCCAAGGGATATTTCTTCTATTGCGAAGAGGAACAAAAGGTTTTTGTTTCTCGTCATGCCTACTTCTTGGAAACTGAATTTTTGGAAAATCAGATAAGTGGGAGCGTAATAGAACTGGAAGAAATTCCAGAACCATGAGCTATTACTGAAAGCTTAGTAGAACCAGAGGGTTCGAAAGAACAGGACATTCCTGCGCCGTTCCGCAGGAGTAGTAGGCAGTCTCATCCGCCCGAGAGATACTACGGTTTTCTCATAGACGGGGATAGAGAGGATTGCATCATTGATAATGATGAGCCGACTAGCTTCCAGCAGGACATTCAGAGCGTTGACTTGGTAAAATGGCTGTATGCAATGCGGACCGAAATGGAGTCCATGTACACCAACAAAGTATGGACTTTGGACGTTGCTCCAGAAGGGGTAAAACCCGTAGGATGCAAATGGATCTTCAAGAGGAAGATTGGTGTAGATGGGCAGGTTGAGACCTATAAGGCTAGACTTGTTGCAAAGGGTTTTCGTCAAAGACCTGGTTTGGACTATGACGAAACCTTTTCTCCAGTGGCTATGCTCAAATCCATTCGGATCCTTCTTGCCATTGATGCCTTCCACGATTATGAGATTTGGCAGATGGACGTAAAGACTGCTTTTCTAAATGGAAATTTAGAGGAGTGCGTCTATATGGACCAGCCATAGGGTTTCATTCAGAGTGGGAGCAGCGGAAAGGTGTGCAAGTTGCTTAAGTCCATTTATGGACTAAAGCAGGCATCGTGGAATTGGAACATCTGTTTTGATGAGACGGTCAAAGATTTTGGCTTTATCAAAAATCCAGATGAACCATGCATCTATAGTAAAATTGTAGCATGAATTGTCGTATTCCTCATTTTATATGTGGATGACATTCTCTTGATAGGAAATGACATTCCTATGCTACAATCTGTCAAAGGGTTCTTGTCACACAGGTTCTCCATGAAAGACCTGGGTGATGCCTCTTACATTCTGGGGATCCGGATCCATCGTGATAGATCCAAGAGGATATTAGGACTTTCACAGTCCAGGTACATCGACACCATACTAAAAAGATTCAGTATGGAAGATTCCAAGCGCGGTAATCTACCAGCTTGTCACGGGATCACCCTCTCCAAAGAGATGTCTCCCAAGACTGATTTGGAAAGGGATCGCATGTCTATTATACCCTACGCTTCTGCGGTAGGCTCTATAATGTATGCGATGTTGTGTACCAGATCAGATGTAGCTTATGCACTGAGTGTGGTAAGCCGGTATCAGTCAAACCCTGGGGAGAAGCACTGGATAGCGGTAAAGAACATTCTCAAGTACCTGAGAAGGACTAAGGAGATGTTCTTGGTGTATGGCAGAAAAGACCTCCAGATCGAGGACTTTGCTGACTCCAGCTTCCAGAGTGACAAGAATGACTCCAAGTCCATGTCGGGTTATGTCTTTACCCTCAATGGAGGGGCGGTGTGTTGGAAGAGTTCCAAACAGGAAACCGTTGCTGACTTGACGATGGAAGCGGAATATATCGCTGCATCTGATGCCGCAAAAGAAGTCGTCTGGATGAGGAAGTTCTTGACAGAACTACGGGTGGTTCCATCCATTGTTGATCCAATACCTCTGTATTGTGACAACAACGGGGCTATAGCTTTAGCGAAGGAACCCAGGTCCCATCAGAAGTCCAGACACATCTTAAGACGGTATCACCTGATCAGGGAGATCGTGGATCGTCGGGAGATCGAGGTTCGGAGGGTTGCTTCAGAAGATAACACTGCAGATCCACTCACGAAGGCCTTACCCCAGACTCAGTTCGAGCGGCTGGTCGAGATGATAGGTCTTCGATACGCCAGTACATGGCCTTAGTGCAAGTGGGAGATTGTTAGTGTATATGCCCTAGAGGCCATTATTGTATCATACTAGTTTATATATTACTTGGTGGAAGCTTGGGATATTCACAGTTGTATAGACAATCTTGCTCGAAATGGTAGTATGCTACTTGGTTTGTTTCTATTTTAATGTGTGCATGTGTTTCTTTTAGCATATCGCCTATACACATTAGTGGAGCCCTTAGGATCTTTGCTTGATTACCGGCGTTGTGATGGCAGTCACACTAGTGGGGGCTGGGTAATCTACAAGCACATCATTATATAGGTCCCTGGTCGTAGGATTATCGAGACGGGGCATCGATACTCCGGAGTAGACTAGCGTATACGCTTCTCATCCCAGCAGGGGAGATGGTATGTCCCACAGCCATCAGTACGTCGTACTTGAGATAGTATGCGGGTGCTCGTTAGGTTACGAGTACACTGGACATGACTCGTCGGGAACTGTTGGTTGATATTATACCTATCATCAGTTATCAGTTCCCAGGTGACATGAGTACAGTTTCGTCCGCTGACTTGACACCGTCACTTCGCCTCGAGTGTGTTCCTACTGTTCTTTTATTACTACCCTACCACGGCTCAAAGGAGTCGTGCAAACAGGTAGTAGTTAGGTGCAGTCCCGAAGCACTTGGAGGCAGTGACGGTTAGATAGGATTCGTCTCTCCCGGTATTGGGGGTTGATATCGCGCTGTGTCTAGGAGAGCCATTACACAAAGTCCCTGGCCAGGGCAAGCGAGATATACTGGTAGGTTTCCAGTGTTATCTCAGGGTGTTCTGGGCTACACTCCGACACGACTTGTACCGCTATTAGGGGACTGACGTTTACCACCCCCCTAGGCCCGCCATGCGATACTCTCAGACGAACAGACCGGACCGTACGGAGAATGTCACATACAGGCTCAGTAGGAGTTCGGATGGGTTCACCTCATCAGTCTTCTTATCGGCATCTACCTGGGGACCGTTACGTACAGCTAGTGCCACTTGCGGTCTGTGGTTAAACCCACTGCCAGCGTAGTGTCGAGTCTTTAGAGTCCCACACAGAGGGTTATTCGCCTTTGGGCAAAACAGAGTAGAGGTCGCATGGTTTTGCGACGGGGTTCGTTCACATCCGCGCACTTGTGCACGTTTGGTGTCGGGACAGTTATTACTAGCGGGCTTTGGTTTAAGCCAGATCCTAGTATATGTTTTGGGGTTGGTTTTATCTCATTGTATTCGTGTTCCTCGGAACATGGATGCGGGTGCGTATGCACAGTTGACTGAGGCAAAGGCAGAGGATTCTCATTAGGGTTGATGACTGTTGTCTTTTTCTAAACCCTAATGAATATGTGAAATATAATTAATAATGTTAATTAAAAGGAAATTGTGTTATGGTTAGGGTTGTTGACCATTTGACCATGGTTGACTTGTTGACCCAAGTTGAAAAGTTGACCATCATCATTTCACACAAAAGATGCTCTTTGATCTTTGCAAAATTCATTAAATGTGAAATGATAATGGTCTTTTCAAATCAACCATCACCTTTTTCTTTTTGATTAATATTGTTAATTGATAATTCACATATATGTGATATGGTTGCAAAATTCTTCTCATTCTCTCATTCTCATTCTCTCTCATCCTCTTCCTCTCTCTCAAGGAAAATTTTCTCTCATGAGTTGAGAACCATTTGCCATTGAGATAAAACACTAAAACTACTCTCTACTCATCCTAAGGTTGAAGGTTTAGCAAACCTAACACTTTAGTTACCTCAAGTTTGAGGAAGGAGCTCAAGGTAGAGGCCCTCGGGTGGATCTTTCTTCGGCAAGAGAAGGCGACGAGGAGGAACCATTCAACCCACTCCAAGGAGAAGAAGAGAAGGAGTTCAAGACTAGGTATAACCCTCTAACCAAGTAGGTAAAGCTTGTAGTTAGTTGCTAGTGTGTTGTTTAGCAAAGATCCGGTTTCTAGTCTATGTTACCCTAGCCCTAAAAATCGTTTTTCACCGTTTCCGCAACCCCGAAAGAATTGAGACAGGTAACGTGGACTTACACTAAGGATCCCGGTACTAGCCACCGCCTTACACTCACCGACGGCGGGGATGAGCCTCCTCCGATGACCATCATCAATGCCCTCGCAGGCCGGATAGATCGGCTGCAATCTCTCGTGGAGGCCCTCGTCCGCGTCCAAACGGCCAGACCCGGGCCCCAGATCGCCGCTCCGCCGCCTCCAGAAGGCTCTGCCCACGTCAGGGCGGCTGACCACCAGCAGGCAATGACCCCTGGCCATCGATCTCTCGAGCCGGTGCCCCCTGAGGCCCGCTGGGCGCCCCACGGCTCCACACCAAGGTCCGCCGCCAGGGCGCCCCTCCCCGAGCCTCCATGCGACCCTTATCCCCCTGAGGAGATGTCAGTCACCTCGCCTCTCCACAGACGTGGTCGACACCACCACACTCGGCAGGGCCGCACAGAAAGGGTTCACCTCGGCGGTTCCAGAGCCACCTCGCCTCGGGATCTGAGGCACCTCATCGACAGGAACCGAGGCCGCTCCCAGACGCAGATCACCGGCAGCGGAGGCCAGGGATCCCAAGGCGCCGACTCCTCGGGATACCACGGTCAGCTCAACGCCCTCGAGAAGAAAATTGAGGGCATGCACCGGGAGGCTCATCTCTCGAGCGACGGGGCTAAGTATGCCTCCGACTCACTCACAAAGCCGTTCACCGAGGAATTGCTCTCTGTCCATGTCTCCTCGTGCAACAAGCCCCCAAAGGTCTCTCTGTTCGACGGGAAAACCGACCCGAAGGACCATCTGGACGCTTTCACTGCGGGGATGAGCTTCCAGGATCACTCCGACGCCGTCCAATGCAGAGCCTTCCCAGCCACCCTTATCCACGCAGGTCGGGACTGGTTCCGGGGGCTCGAGCCTCGCTCAATTTCGACCTTCGACGAGCTAGCTACCCAGTTCCTCGGCCATTTCGTGGGGAACCATCGACAGAAGCGCACGGTCGACTACCTCTTCACAGTTAAGAGTGGGGACAAGGAAACGTTCAAGGCCTACATTACCCGTTTCTACAATGCCCTCTCGAGGTGCCCGAGCACCGGGACGAAACCGTCATCACGGCGCTTAGATCCGATCTGAGGCACAAGGAATGGTTATGCTCCTTCGCGTTGTTGCAACCTAAGACCATGGCCGAGGTAAAGGTGTGGACCGAGCGTGAGATTCAGCTGGAATCCGAGGTGAATGCTAACCTCCCCCGGGCAGAACGGACCAACCAGAAGAAGAGGGCTCGGGAAGAGAGGCCGGAGCGTCAGCAGCCCTACCACCCGAAGTTCCAGAAGTATACCCCCCTCAACGTCTCCCTCGCAGTGTTGCTGGAGGAGGCCCAAAACGAGGGGTTCTTCAAGTTCCCTCCGATCCCGTGTCAGGACGCAAAGCGAACCTGGGGCCCCTACTGCGCTTTCCACCGGGTACTGGGCCACGCCACGGAGGACTGCAAACAACTGAGGGACTATATCGAAGAGCTCATCCAGTCTAGGCACCTCGCCACCTACCTGAGGGACAAACGGCAGGCCGACCGCGAGTAGGAGCAGCATCGTCCTTCCGCCGACCTGACCATCGGTCAGATCATGCTCGTTTCAGCGGACGGCCAGCCCGGAGCTCAGGGAGCCCTATGCCCTATGCCAAGCACGGGGGCCAACAGCCCTTCAGGGAGCTCGGCCCAAGCCAATAAAGTCATCTACTAGCCTGTACCTTTCTTTTAAAGCAATATAACTTCTTCCTAGGATCTATTGTTAATTTAATAAAGATCAATGGAGCATTGCGAAAAGGAAAGAAAAGCTTTGTTTATTCAAAAGGTATTATGGGCTCCTCAGCCATACATGCAATAAGAAAAGAAAATTATAACAGTGGGGGAAAGGGGTGCAGCGAGCACTGCTCGTGGTACTCTGTAAAGATCTCCGCCAACCGGGGCCGCGCAAGGTCCAACCTCTGTCCCCGGTTCCCCCCGCGCGCGTCGACCCCGAGCCTCAGCTCGTAGCATTCGCGGATGAGCGCCTCTGAGCGGGCCAGCCGGTTCGCGGAGATTAGGCCGAAGCGCCCCAAAGACCGCAGCTTGCCCACGGCCTCGTCATAGAGCTGCTCGGACAGGGGGCTGTAAAGCCCCGGCGATGCCCTCCAGATGGAGTACATCAGCAGCTGCAGCAGGGAGGAGCGTCGGGGGAGCAGCCAGCCGAAATGGTCCTCGATGCTTCTATAGACCAACTGCACCGTGTCCTCGGTGCAGTTCTGGTCGTAAAGGTACACCTCTTCGAAGTGGATGATGTCGGGGATGGTAAATGGGAAGTCCTGCATTCTCGACAACCTGTTTATGAAGGATGGAAGGACCAGTACTCCTTCGGCCTTATATAGCCCACTGCGCAGCTCAACAGTCTCCCGCTTTCACCCAAGGAGTCACTGCCACGCGGCAGCCATCAAGCCTTCTCCGGCGGAATCGAAGCGACGCGCCCCTAGCGCTTCGCTTCCCCCCGCATTCAATGCGCTGGCTACGCGTGCCGTTGCCCCGACCATTCCCATTACCCGCACGTACAGCTGGACGGTCGGGCTACACCACGTCAAGATCCAGCCCAGCAGCTACCCTGCTTGGTCACCCCTGGCGGGTAGCTTCCCACCGCAACGCCAGGGATCAAAAAGCCCTCCCAGAGGCAGTCGAGCCCGAGGAACCCTCGCTCGGCTATCCCCAGCGGGCAGCTTCCCTGCCACAACGCCAAGGATCAAAAATCCCTCCCAGAGGCAGTCGAGCCCGAGGATCCCTCGCTCGGCTATCTTTCAGGACAAAAGCCCTCGCCAAGAGGCACCGGGCAGTAACCCTGCCCGGCCAAGGGTCCTTGGTAGGCTTCTACATCCCCTCCCGCGCTAAGGACCAAAGTCCTCCCAGAGGTAGTCGAGTCCTTGCTCGGCTATCCCGGCTGGTAGCTTCCTACCACAACCGACAGGGATCAAAGTCCTCGCCAAGAGGCAGTGGGCAGTAACTCTGCTCGGTCCCCGTCCTTAAGGATTAAAAGCCCTCGCAAGAGGCAACCGAGCGCCTACCCTGCTCGGTCAACTCCGGCTGGTAGCTCTTTACCCTCAACGCCAGGGATCAAAAGCCCTCACAAGAGGCACCAGAGCGGCTACCCCGCTCGTTCATCCCAGGCTGGTAGTTGCCTACCCACGACGCCAGAGATCAAAGCCCTCGCCAAGAGGCAACCGCGCAACTTCACTGCCCGGTCATCCTTAGTGGGCTTCTTACAGCCTTCTTACGCTAAGGACCCAAGTCCTCCCAGAGGCAGTCGAGTCCTTGCTCGGCCATCCCTGGCGGGTAGCTCCCCTACCGCAACGCCAAGGACCAGAAAGCCCTTGCAAGAGGTGACTGAGCAGCTACCCTGCCCAGTCACCCCTAGATGGTGGTCAACATTCGAAATCGGAGGTGCCCTGTGGCCCGCGGAGGATCCGAGACCCCAGTAAGGGGTGTCAGGTCTGTCCAAGTCTAAATGATCTCCCCTCGACTCTGGGGCCCATGGGGATACCTCCTCGGCAGCGCTTAGCACGCTCATCATCCAGTGATTGAAGTCAACTCGACGGACGATCGCCAGGCAGATGGCCAACCTGACATGAAAGCACAACGATACAGACAAAAATATCTTGCAAACAGACAGAGGAGTCAATTCTATGGAGCCGAAGAAAAGCTTTATTACTGCCAAAGATAAAGTCTTACAAAGGGCATTTTTTGGGCTCCCCAGCCTTACAAAATTCAAGAAAACAAAATAAAAGGAGGAGAACGGGGGCTCTACACCTCGGGGCCAGGTACGACCTCGAGGTCCTCGACCTCCACCACGTAGCTCGCTGGGTCCTCGGCAACCTTCTCGCCAGGGACCTCTTTCCTCTGCTCATCGGCGTCTACGAGGGGGAACTCGGCCCAGAGATCGTCGGCGAACTCCGGCATCCGGGACTTAACGGCATCGAGGGCGTCGTGCCAAATGCAGGTCGTGGCCATGGCCAAGTCGTCATAGAAGTCCTTCGACTTCTTATAGCCCTCCACCGCCCTCGATTCGGCCGATTGGCCGCCTCGGCCGCCGCCCCCAGCTCCTTCCGGAGGGCCTTCACCGTCCTCTTCAGGTTGCCGGCGAGCACCTGGGCGTCCTCGAACTTGCCCTCGGCGATCACCGCAGCCTCGCAGTGCCGGGCCACCTCCCGTTTCCCGGCCTCCACCTCGCCTTCCAAGGCGGCGACCCTCACCGACATCGCCTCCAGCTCCCGCTTGGAACTCTCTTACAGCGAGGCGAACTGACCCGCAGCCTCCAGCGCCAGGGCTACCACCTCGGCCTCCATGCGCAGGGCGAGGGCTACGTGCTGGAGAACCTAGAAAACACGGAAAAGATCAGAAAGATGAGGGGAGCACTGAATCTCACCATGAACAAAAAAAAACTTACCTGCACGGACTCGATGGACGCCAGCTGAGCCCTGAAGGTCCCCCCGGGGACTCTGCCCCCTGCCGAGGTCTCTATCTCGTGCAGAAGGCTATCTGCCATGGACAGTCCTGATGGCACCGCAAACCGCAAGCCCCTTTCCTCCACCATGGTCGGCGAGGACCGGCCCCGGGAGGGTCTCTTGGAGCTTCTCTTGAACGGCTCCGAGGGAGAGCCGATCTCCTCTTCCGAGGCCGAGTCCTCCTGAATCAGGGCCCGCTTCCGGCCCGATGCTCTGTTCGGACCCGGGGCGGGCTTCGCACGGTAAGAACTGGCGCGGTAGGAGCCGGGGCGGGCTTCGCACGGTAAGAACCGGCGCCCTCAGCCCTCGTAGGCTGCCTCGGCTGGCGCATGGAAGCTCGGAGCGAGGCGAAGTCCATGGATCCTGCACAAAACAATACCCAACGAATCAGCAACACGAGCAAGACACTAGCCAAAAAGCTAACCTAACTTACCGACGAACTCAACAGGGCTGAGTCCGGCCCAGCTCAAAACCCTCTCGGACAGCAGCACGTCAGGTCGGGGGATGGGCTCCCACGATGCCACCCTCACCGCGGTGGGGTCATTGGACTGGTTCCCCGGCAAACATTTCTCCCTCGACCACTTGGTAGGCACGGGCCAGTCCTCGCCCTCGGGAGGGGAAACGAAGAAAAATTTCTTTTTCCGGTCATGAATGGAAGAGGGAAAGGTCATGACCCCGGTCCCGGCAGCGCCCCCTGGCCGCTTCCTGAAAGTGAGATAAACCCATCTCGGGTCGCCCGCTCGACCACCAGGGTGACTCTTGAAGACAAGGGAGGAATCGAGAAGAAGAAGACTGAAGGGAACCGCCTGTAACTTCAGGCGGATCAAGAACCCGAGGAGGATCCTCCACGAGTTCGGCACTAACTGGCCGGGGGCCAAACCGAAGAAATTCAGCGCGGCGACGACCTCAGGAGAGAAGGGAAGGCGCATTCCGCCCCAAAAGGCTTCCAAATACAGGGCGATCTCCCTGCCCCGTACCTGATCTGCCCTCTCTCCCTCCTTGGCAAGTCGAAGCGTGTAGCCCGAGGGGATGTGGAAGCGAGCCCGAGCATTGGCGAGCTCGTCCTCATGCCTCACCCAGCACGAGGTGCTGGGGGCCACATCTGCCGCCTCCTCCCTGGAGGCGGCCCCCGCCTCATGATCCCGGGGAGAGGATCCAACCCCTGCTCCCCGAGGAGACTCAGACACAGCTAAAGGAACCCTAGCACCTACTCCTACAACTTATACTGATTCTACAGAGGAAGATATCTAACCTTAGGAAAGAAAATCTTCAAGGGCTGAAAACGGGAGAAGGGGAGACGAGCGCCAAGCAACCAAGACTTGAGAGAGGAAAATATGAAGGAGTAAGGGCCCTAGAGAAGGCCCCACCCATGTTTATTGCTGCATACGGCCTCATCCAACGGCGCCCGTCATCTCCCGCCGAAATGGCTCCTCGTGCCCAATGGCCCCGATCACTCCACGTGTCAGTTCTGCGCTGGGCCACGTCCCATCAGACGCCGCAGGCCTGCATACGTCACATCAGCCAATCGACACTCGACATGTGGACCGTCGCTTCATTTGCAGAGTGCACGAACCGGCGCACCTTCTTTAAATGAAGAGATCTCGCCTTGATTCGCTAGCGGAAAAGACAACCGACGGCCCAAGGACTCATCCCGACGAAACCCTAGAAAGGAGCTCACCTCGGGAGTCCCGGCAGTCCACTCCTGACTCGACCCGGTAGCTGGTCAGGACAAGAGTGGGGGGCTACTGATGATGCTCAATATTGGCGACCTCCAAGATCAGGACACGTGGCAGGTGACGTGTCCCAGAACTCAGAAGAAAGGGCCCACAGGGGCCGACCAGGCCACCCTTTACCCGACCTGCAAACACAAGCTGGCCCTCCTCAGGGCCCCCTGCAAATTGGCTTCCTCAGCCCCGTAGCTCGCGTCGAGCTGCCACAACACCTGGCCTCCTCGGCCTCCTCGCTCGTCCCGAGCTCTAAGCCGTGGCCGCCTTCCTCGGCCCTCCGACCAAAGCCACCGCTCACGGGCATAACCGCCGCTCCGCGAATCTCGCCATGCGTAGATTCTACGCCAGCAACATCCCACGTTCCACGCCATCAATCACCATTAATGGGGGATCCGCTTTCTACGCGGACGTGACGTCGGGGGCGTAACTGCAGGCGAGATCCTCGCACCTGCTGCTGCGTGCCACCACCGCTATTTAAACCCCCATCACGGAGGGGTCAGGGAGGCCACTCTTTACTCTTTTAAACCGTTACTCTGCTCGGATCTCATTACTAACCTGATTGTCGGAGGGTCCTTGGTGGTACCAAACTACCCTGGGACTTCTTTGCAGGTACTCGGCACCAAACTCCTCATACCACCTCCTCCTCCAAAACCCATTGAGACCCACACACAACAGAAGATAACCATCCAAATCCACCGGGAGATAAATGGAAGACAACATCTGACGGAGACCAGAAAAGGACCTCCATCAATTTTGTTGGTGATCTTCTGTTGCGTGTGAATCTCAATGGGTTTTGGTGAGATTGGTGATTTGAGGGGTTTAGCGCCGAGTACCTGCAAAGAAGTCCCGGCGTGGTTTGGTACCACCGAGGACCCTCCGACGATCAAGTTAATGCTAGATCCGAGCAGAGTAACGGCTAAGTAGAATAAAAAATGGCTTACTTGACCCCTCTGTGATGGGGGTTTATATAGCGGCGGCAGCACGCGGCGGTAGGCGTGAGAGTCTCGCCGGCCGTTACGCTCCCGACGTCACGCCCGCGTGAAGAGTGGATCACCCATTAATGGGGATCGTGATGGCGTGGAACGTGGGATGTTGCTGGCGGAGAATCTGTGCGTGGCGAGATTTGCGGAGCGGCGGTTACGCCTGCGAGTGGTGGAGTTGGTCGGTCGGAGGGGCCAAGAAGGACGGTCTCGGCTGGGGAGCTCGGAACCGAGCAAGAGGGTCGAGGAGTCTTGGTCCCGTGGCAGCCCGGGGCGAGCTGAGGGGCTGAGGAGGCAAATTTGCAGGGGGGCCCGAGAAGGGCCAGCTTGCGCTTGCAGGTCGGGTACAAGGGTGGCCTGGTCGGTCTCTGTGGGCCCTTTCTTCCGGGTCTTGGGACATGTCATCCGCAACGTGTCCTGATCTCGTATCGCCAATATTGAGCATCATCATTAGCCCCCCACTCTTGTCCTGACCAGCTAGCGGGTCTGGTCAGGGGTGGATTGCCAGGCCTCCCGAGGTGAGCTCCTTCCTAAGGCTTTGTCAGGACGAGTCCTCGAGCCGTCAGTTGTCTTTTCTGCTAGAGAATCGAGGAGAAATCTCAGCATTTAAAGAAGGTGCACCAGTTTGTGCACTCTGCCACTGAAGCGACGGTCCACGCGTCAAGCGTCGATTGGCCGACGCGACGTATGCAGGCCCGCGACGTCTGATGGGATGCGGTCCAGCGCAGGATCGACACGTGGAGCGATCGGAGCCGCTGGACGTGAGGAGTCGTTTCGGCGGGAGATGACGGGCGTCGTTGGATGAGGCCGCTTGCAGCAATAAACAGTGGTAGGGCCCGTCCTTGGGCCCCTACTCCTTCATATTTCCCTCTTCTAAGTCCTGGTTGCTCGGCGCTCGTCTTCTTTCTCCCGCTTTTGGCTCCCGAAGATTCCCTTTTTCAAGGTTAGATGTCTTCCTTTGTAGAGTCTGTAGATGTTATAGAAGTAGGTTCTAGAGACCCTTTAGTTGTGTCCGAGTACCCCTGGGGAGCGGGGGTCGGATCCTCTCCCCGAGATTGTGCGGCGGGGCAGCCTCCAGGGAGAAGGCGTCAGATGCGGCCCCCGGCCCCTCGTGTTGGGTGAGGCATGAGGACGAGCTCGCCAATGCTCGGGCTCGCTTCCACATCCTCTCGTGTTACACGCTCCAACTGGCCAAGGAGGGAGAGAGGGAGGATCAAGTACGGGGCGGGGAAATCGCCCTGTATTCGGAAGCTTTTTGGGGCGAAATGCGCCTGCCCTTCTTTCCCGAGGTCATCGCCGCGCTGAATGTTTTTCGGTCTGGCCCCCGACCAGTTAGTGCCGAACTCGTGGAGGATCCTTCTCGGGTTCTTGATCCGCCTGAAGTTACAAACGGTTCCCTTCGGTCTCTCCCTTCTCGATTCTTCTCTCGTCTTCAAAAGTCATCCTGGTGGTCGAGCGGGCGACCCGAGATGGGTCTATCTCTCTTTCAGAAAGTGGCCGGGGGGCGCTGCCGGGACCGGGGTCGTAGCCTTGCCCTCTTCTATTCATGATTGGAAGAAAAAAAAATTCTTCGTTTCCCCTCCCGAGGGCGAGGACTGGCCCGTGCCTACCAAGTGGTCGAGGGAGAAATGTTTGCCGGGGAACCAGTCCAATGACCCCGCCGCGGTGAGAGTGGCGTCGTGGGAGCCCCAAAAAAATACCCTTTGTAAAGCCTTTGTCTTTGGTAGTAATAAAAAATTTCTTTGGTTTCATCGAATCGCGCTCTACCATCTGTTTGTGAAGAATGCTCTTAAGATATCTCTGCTTGCACCATTGTGTTTTCATGTCAGGTTGGCCATCTGTCTAGCGATCGTCCGTCGAGTTGATTTCAATCACTTGCCGACGAGCATGCCGAGTGCTGCCGAGGAGGTATCCCCATGGGCCCCGAAGTCGAGGGGAGATCGTTTAGACCTGGATAGACTTGATGCCCCTCACTGGGGTCTCGGATCCTCTGCGGGTGACGGGCAGAGCGCTGTTCGCCGTATTTGTGCCGAGCTTGAGTGGGAGGCTGCCCAGTGGCCCCATGGGGTGCCATCTTTTGACTTCTGGCAATGCGAGTATCGACCACCAGCCGGGGATGACCGAGCAGGGTAGCTGCTCGGTTGCCTCTTGCGAGGGCTTTGATCCTTCAGGACGGGGATCGGGTGGGGTTACCGCCCGGCGCCTCTTGGCAAGGACTTCGGTCCTTACCGTGGGAGGGGATGTAGGAAGCCTGCCAAGGACCCTTGGTCGGGCAGGTTTTCTTCCCGGTGCCTCTTGGCGAGGGCTTTTGTCCTGACGGATAGCTGAGCGAGGGATCCTCAAGCTCGACTGCCTCTGGGAGGGCTTTCTGATCCCTGGCATTGCGGTAGGGAAGCTACCCGCCAGGGACGACCGAGCAAGGTAGCTGCTCGGTTGCCTCTTGCGAGAGCTTTGATCCTTGGCGTTAGAGGGGCTGTAAGAAGCCCACTAAAGATGACCGGGCAGGGAAGCTGCGAGGTTGCCTCTTGGCGAGGGCTTTAACCTCTGGCGTCGTGGGTAGGAAACTACCAGCCTGGGATGAACGAGCGGGGCAGCCGCTCGGGTGCCTCTTGTGAGGGCTTTGATCCCTGGCGTCATGGGTAGGGAGCTACCAGCCGGAGTTGACCAAGCAGGGCAGCTGCTCGGTTGCCTCTTGCGAGGGATTTGATCCTTCAGGACGAGAACCAAGCAGGGTTACTGCCCAGTGCATCTTGGTGAGGACTTTGATCCCTGTCGGTTGTGGTAGGAAGCTACCAGCCAGGGATAGCCGAGCAAGGACTCGACTGCCTCTGGGAGGACTTTGGTCCTTGGCGCAGGAGGGGCTGTAGAAGCCTACCAAGGACCTTTGGTCGGGCAGGGTTACTGCCCAGTGCCTCTTGGCCAGGGCTTTTGTCCTGAAGGATAGCCGAGTGAGGGATCCTCAGGCTCGACTGCCTCTGGGAAGGCTTTCTGATCCTTGGCGTTGCGGTAGGGAAGCTACCCGCCAGGGATAGCCGAGCGACGGTTGGGCTCGACTGCCTCTGGAAGGACTTTCTGATCCCCGGCGTTGCGGTAGAGAAGCTACCCGTCAGGGATAGCCGAGCGACGGTTGGGCTTGACTGCTTTTGATCCTTGGCATTGCGGTAAGGAAGCTACCCGTCAGGGATGACCGAGCGGGGTAGCTGCTGGGTTGCCTCTTGGTGAGGGCTTTGAATCCTGGCATTGCGAGTAGGGAAGCTACCGGCCCGGTATAGCCGAGCAGGGTAGCTGCTTTGGTTAATTCTTCGTGAGGTGTAGCCCGACCATCCAGCTGTAGGCATGGGGAACAGGAACGGTCGCGGCGACTGTGCGCGTAGCATGTGCATTGAATGTAGGGGGCGAAGCGCTAGGGGCGCGTCGTTTTGATTCCACCAGAGAAGGCTTGATGACCGCTGCGTGGCAGCGACTTTTTGAGTGAAAGCGGGCGACTGTTGAGCTCCGTTGGGGCACAGTGGGCTATATAAGGCTAAAGGATACTGGTCCTTCCATCCTTCATAAACAGGTCGTCGAAAATGCAAGACTTCCCGTTTACCATCCCCGACATCATCCACATCGAAGACGTGTACCTTTACGACCAGGACTGCACTGAGGACACGGTCCAGTTGGTCTATGGGAGCATCGAGGACCATTTCGGCCGGCTGCTCCCCCGACGCTCCTCCCTGCTGCAGCTACTGATGTACTCCATCTGGAGGGCATCGCCGGGGCTTTACAACCCCCTGTCCGAACAGCTCTATGACGAGGCCGTGGGCAAGATGCGGTCCCTGAAGCGCTTCGGCCTGATCTCCGCGAACCGGCTGGCTCGCTCGGAGGAGGCTCATCCACGCCTTCGGTGAATGGAAAGCGGCGGCTGGTACCGGGATCTTCAGGATGGTTGCTCGCCATGCGGACGGAGATCGGAAGGCCAACTTTGTTTTTGTGGTGTTTGGTTTCCCACAGACGACGCCAACTGATGGAGGTCCTTTTCGGGTCTCCGTCAGATGTTGTCTTCCGTTGATCTCCTGGTGGATTTTGGTGGTGATCTTCTGTTGCATATGGATCTCAATGGATTTTGGTGAGATTGGTGATTTGAGGAGTTTAGCGCCGAGTACCTGCAAAGAAGTCTCGGGGTGGTTTGGTACCACCGAGGACCCTCCGACGATCAAGTTAATGCTAGATCCGAGCAGAGTAACGGCTAAGTAGAATAAAAAATGGCTTACTTGACCCCTCTGTAATGGGGTTTATATAGCGGGGCAGCACGCAGTGGTAGGCGCGAAAGTCTCGCCGGCCGTTACGCTCCCGACGTCACACCCGCGTGAAGAGCGGATCGCCCATTAATGGGGATCGTGATGGCGTGGAACGTGGGACGCTGCTAGAGGAGAATCTGGGCGTGGCGAGATTTGCGGAGCGGTGGTTATGCCTGCGAGTGGTGGAGTTGGTCGGTCGGAGGGGCCGAGGAGAACGGCCTCGGCTGGGGAGCTCGGAACCGAGCAAGTGGGTCGAGGAGTCTTGGTCCCGTGGCAGCCCGGGGCGAGCTGAGGGGCTGAGGAGGCAAATTTGCAGAGGGCCCCGAGGAGGGCCAGCTTGCGCTTGCAGGTCGGGTACAAGGGTGGCCTGGTCGGCCTCTGTAGGCCCTTTCTTCCGGATCTTGGGACATGTCATCCGCCACGTGTCCTGATCTCGTATCGCCAATATTGAGCATCATCACTGCTTGATATATGAAATGTAAGATTGTCATGACTCCATAAATTCCTATCAACGTGATTTTAAGAAATCCGATTGTAGGATATGTCGTGTTAATGCGCTTGATATAAATAGATTTTTTACAGTAATATGGGTATGTTTGGATGCAAAATAATTTGGTCAACAACCGTTTATTTTTCTCATCAATGTGGGTCCCGCATCAATAGGTTTTTTTTTATGCATCTTGGAGATAAGTGAATATTGCCTTGAATTCTGTGGTTCCACTTAAAAATAATATTATTTCCCACTTAAAAATAACCTAGGATTGCTAGCTTATTTCATAAGTGGTTATGGAATAGTAAAGCAGACCAAGTAATATACTATAATATCTCTTATCTTTTAATCTAAATTTTAAAATGGCAATAATGATACGCCATTTTCGTCATTTTATACTCAATAATCACTTGTCTACACTTTTCATACAAAATCATCCAAACACCAAACAACTTGTTTGTTATAATCACTTATAAGTGATTATTTCACTTTTTTCAAAAAATAATCACTTATAAGTGATTATGGCAAATAATCACTTAAATATAAGCTCATACAAAAAGGCACCGTATAGGTTTAAAGGGGCACGCGACGATAATGGCAGGTGACACAGACCGACGTCTACCTGCTCGTGATGATGGGTGGAAAAGAACGACAATAATGAGCGACGGCGGACGACGCCTGACCATGGGCGGAGGCATACGGTCGACGACGACAAGTGATGGACGGCATCTAAACGCCTTCAGACCATGGCACGGGATGACGGGTGGCCAGTGATGGCGGGCGAGCGTTACGAAAATACTTAGGTAGACCCTATATCTGAGAAACATTATTCCAACGATTAAAAATTTTATTGAATAATCTCTCCCTAATCATCCACCATCCACCGTCCAAGATCCCAAATCATCAGCAAGTCTAAAACACGCAAAGCCCATCGTTGACCCTCTAACCTAAAAAAAAAAAATCAAGGGGAAAAAGTTAAAATCAACTACATAAAAATCTTCCATTTTCTTTCCATAATCTCCCAAATTCTATTCGTTCATTCCTTAATAAATCTCATTCTAGTCCCCCAATGCCTCTCCTCATTCAATCGGTTTTTTTTGTGAAATAGGATAGAATAAAATTAAAATTATTAAAATAAAATAGATTTTTTTAAATTTCTCAAAATAGGGTGGTTTGAATCCCGTTCCCACCCTCTTATTTAGAGGGCGGGTTTCTAGGAACCCAAACCCGCCACACACATCAAAATCCGTAAGAAACCCAGGGTATAAATGACGGACATGCGTTGCCGATTGGTCCGGTATCAACCAAGAACCGATCAATACAGAATGTAGGCACGTGAATGTATATCCAAGACTTCATCGGTAGTTTCATCAGGGATATTAGTAAATGTATTTATGAGTCAGTTTAAACTGATCTTATATCTCTTAGTATAGCCTCCTGGTGCCTGAATTTTACAAATAATTGTTAATTAATATCACTGTAACATACTTAAACTTTTGATTTAAAAAATTACAAATTATATCTGTCCGAGAGCAGACTCGGCATATGTATCTCAGTATGGGTGCTCGGTATCTGGACCCACAATTTTACCTCCGACCAATCCAAGCCCATTCACCCATAAATCAAGTAAGAGCTCAATATTCTGAAGTGTGATAGTGGCCTCACCCAATTTTAGATGAAAAGTGTGGGTCTCTTTTCTCCAACGCTCAACAAGAGAAATAACGAGATTGTAGTCGATTTGGATATGACGAAGCAATGAAATTTCATAAAATCCTGCTCTTCGAATCCGCTCGATTATACGATAATCGGCAACTTGCCACTTGTCAGAACTATGACTGACGACTGTAAAATTATCTCCACCCTGCAAAATTTAACCATATTATTTTCAACTATTAAAATTAAAATAAATGGGAAATTAAAACAAATTGAATAAGTTTTGAATTTTTCCTTCCCGTGTAATATATTGAAAGATCTATATTCGTTTTGATTTACGAGCAGTGATTTGTCGAATGGTTGATTCTCTATTGAAATTATTTTGATATTTTAATTTCTGAAAGATTTAGATAGAAGACAGGGGTTTAGAAGGGAATTTCTTCTATGATAGCGAAATAAAAATAGCGAAAATCATAGTATAGAGGGCGGGGTTTTATAGGGAAAGGAGGATGGGTTACGAGAACTCGCCCTCAGCTTTGCAAACAGCATGATACAATTTTTTCTATATTGTGTTGTGTGTTGTCATGTCAAATCAAATTGTCATTTATGTTTTTTTTGTTTTTTTGTGGTGTCAAATCCCTTTAACGGGGATTATCATTTCTATTTTTTTGTGTTGTCAAATCTCTTCTGTTTTTTTGTGTTGTCAAATCCCTTCAATAATAATTATTATTTTGAA
Organism: Agapanthus africanus; assembly: GCA_030015575.1. NCBI lineage: Eukaryota > Viridiplantae > Streptophyta > Magnoliopsida > Asparagales > Amaryllidaceae > Agapanthus > Agapanthus africanus. The sequence continues at coordinate 827,986,429 of CM057339.1, forward strand.
AAGAAAAGAGCGGGTTCTTAGAACACGCTGTCACGCCCCGCTTCCCAAAATACGGAATACGAGGGGTAGACAAGGCCAGCCATGCTCCTACGGTCAAGGAATGTCCTGCCGTAGTCACACTTCGGCTTCTAGTTTTTCATGGTAAACAGTAAATGACGCGCAGGTAATGAGAAATGCAGTAACTGAAAGATACAATAATATAAACTGACCTGAAGTGGAACAAACGAATGAATCTCGGAATAGCAAGTCAAGAAGTCTGTGATGCACGTATAGTTCTGATCCAGGCTAAACCTTCTCCTCACACTGAGCATGCATACTCATGTCGTCAGAGCGACACAATAGCAATATAATATATATAAAATCAATTGACAGTTCTAACAGTAGTAATGGATATGAATCACAGTAAATCAATGACAGCATGTATATGAATGTGCAGAATTCAACGCAGCGGAACAGTAAATCAGTATAACGATATGTCACGTATGCCACACAGTATATAAGGAATAGAAATGCCAGTATCCCTATTAGTCTCTAAGTCTCACTGTACAGGTCACTAAGCCTATCGTCAGTCCAAGTGTGAGAGTCAACCACTCGTGAGTGTCCTCCACCCAAGGGTAGAACCAAAGGGCAAGGGACCACGGGCCCAACATGTAACAAGAATATCACGGTGTATATATCACGTACCCTGTAAATCTCCATATAACTCCCTAAATATATAAGCCGGCAAGGGACTCCCGAGATTCTGTTGAACTCACACTTAAACTACCCCACACCCCATGGTCTACATCAAACGCTAACCATCAACCTAAGTACTAATCGATCCGTGACAAGTCTGCGCGAGAACTGGAGGCAGGACCTCCATCAAGCACGTCCCGACTAATACCTAAGATAAACGGCAGTGTCTGGTGTCTTATCTGTGACACCCGTGCAACGCTTCCATAAATGTCCCATTCCACTTATAGTCACACGTGCACGCATCTCACAGACGTCGACAATGCAAAGAAATAATAGGATCGTTGATTGTGTACCAGTACGTATCACTTTCACTTAATCACGGATACACGAACACTGACGTACTTGCCACAATCACCACTAAAATCTAACACTGGGTAAATGCACGATGTCACTAGGTTATCAATACGATGATATGGGTATGATATGATGCGTGAACAAGTATATAAACATGATGAGGATGTTATGAAACAGCATTCTTTCACTTGCACGATTTACCATGAAACATACGTATATAATTTGGCGAAAAGATAAACAGGTAGTAATTAGTATGTTCAGTTGTCCATCCATAGGGTTTTGTTTCAAGCCAATCGGGTTCCAGGATTGCTAATTATAACCATTTCATTTTAAGCGCTCGCGGCTGGAAATCCGGTTTCAGAATCAGATGTCCGTTTCGCAACGCATTTTAATCCCAGTTGGGATCGTATTTTAGCGATGCTACAGTTGGATGAATCCTAGGGTTTTCAGTAAAGTTTTCAACGCAACAAACGGATCTTCAATCGCGTCTGTACGTTAGGAGTTATAATCTGTTTAATATTAACATGTCAACTCTAAATCTGCTGGGACTGTTATGTGTCCCGATCTATTAAATTACAGATTAAATATCAAACGGTAACGAAACAGAACGAAACCAAGTGTGTTGTCTAGCTAACAGATCTATCTATAATAAACAGCAGAGTTCCGCAACCTACGAGTTAAGGAAATCCTGTGGTATCCATTACGGAACAGCAAGCACGACTGGAGTCGCTCTGGACTGCACTCCAGAGTCGCACTCCGATCCGAATATCATCACAGTTTAAATACAGAAATGTCTGTAAGCTAGTATAGGATTAAAGTTCGTCGAGTTAGCTTCGATTTGAGCCCTCTAACGTACCATTATAATATGTATATGATTTATGGTGAATTTAACGGTTTTCAGGTGCAACAGGATTACAGTTTTACGGTTAAACTTGGGGGCAGTTGTTTTAGTCATTATCGATTACATCATCCAACAAAATTCACACACTATGTTCACAGCCCTACGGGCCAACCTACACCATTGAGTTCCGTCAAATTTGATAATGTTTTCCGAAGGGAACAAGCATCGAACAGTTACGGCACATAATAGTTTTAAACTTGTAACATTATAATTCATTTATTTAACGATTGTAATTTAGATAAATAGCATGTAAGCAAGTAGAATACTTGCCTGGAAGAAGTCTCGGGGTCGCACGGCAGCAACGTTGTCACGAACGCGTGATATACGCCGTGGAACCGATTAGCGCGAGCTTGGGTAGAGATGCGGATCTCGCGTCGTTCTGTCCGGAGTCGACTTGTGCTTGCCGGGAGTATAGAGTGGTGCTCAGTGGGTCTCCCGGGGTGTGTTGGGGTCGGCGTCGGTGCTCCGGCAATTGACAGCAGCGGGGGTCGAAGCTTTTAGGGGTCAATGGTGTGGGTTATGGAAAGAGAGAGGGGGCAGTGTAGAGAGAGAGATGGTGAGTGAGGGGGATGCAGGGTGAGAGGGAGTTAGAGGGAGAGAGATCGGGAGAGAGAGTTAGAGAGAGGGAGAGAGGGAGAAGGGGAGAGAGAGAGAGATGAGGGCTAGAGAGAGAGTTAATGAGAACAGAGAGAGGGAAGCAGGGGGAGAAAGCGAGAGCTGTGAGTTAGAGAAGAAAACAGAGGAGGGGGAGGGTGAGAGGGTAGTGAGAGAGAGAGAAGAGAAATGAGATAGAGAGAGAGAGAGAGAGAGAACTGAGAGTGAGAAGGAGAGAGAGTAGGGGGAGATTGGGAGAGAGAGAGACAGGGAGAGAGAGAGATCGGGAGTGTAGAGGTCGACGAGGGGTTCCAGGTGTAGTGGGGCTCGCCGGCGTCAAGTGAGCAGGGTGGCCGAGATGGGTGTAGGGAAACTTGGTGGCGGCTGAGGGTGCGCGAGAGAGGAGAATGGAGGGTAGCGACGGCGGCGATGGCGGGAGCACGAAGTGCACAGGTGACGGGGTTGAGGGAAAAAAAAGGAAGGAGGAAAGAGAACGAGTGACGTGAGGGAAATGAGGCGACGGGGGTTAGAGGGGGAGTGCGCGTCGTGGGGTAACGGCAGCGCGAGGGCGTGGGCGTGGCAAACGGCGGAGATCGTGGATCGCGCGCGTGAGGTAAGGAAGTAGCCGTTGTGGGGAAGAAGCACAGGGATCGGGTCGGGTCTGGGTGAAGCGGGCGCGAGCTGAGTGAGGCGGGCTTGGAGAGTGGGCCGGCCAAGGCAACAAAATAAAAGGGGGAAAATTAATTGGAGTAAAAATAACGGGCCGGGCCACGATTAAAATTTAATTAAAAGGGGAATGGGCTGTAGAAATAACAAGAAAAATATGGAGAAATTGAAGAGAAAGAGAGGGATGGGCCGGGCCAGCGCAGGAATTTCCACCAATTAAAGAATTTGAGGAGGTGGGCTCGGGCAGCGGGCTTAAGCTGTGGGCTGAGGGAGGTTAAATAATTAATTTAACAAAATAGAGGAGAATTGGGCTGGACTGCTGGGCTAGGGAAATCGAAGGGAAATTTAGGAAAACAGATTAGAAAAGATGGGGCCGGGCTTAGGAAAAATGGTGCTGGGCTTGGGTAGAAAATTTAAGGATTTTTATTTAAACCAATGGGCTGGACTAGGATTAATAGGGAATTAATTGGGACAAAGCTAATTAGAATTAGGGTTTGGGGGTTCAAATGGGGTTTGAGAAATACAATAAAATATAATGATAAATTTATAAATAAAATAAATACTTCATAATTAAGAATAAATAGGATTCTAAGGTAACAGAAAACAAATTTTGGTATAAAAAGAGCTGGGTATTACACACGCCCCCTTCAATAATTTTATGCGGGCGTGTTCCAAAAACCCGCCCTCATCTTTTCTGTTTGTTTTCTTAAATCGTGTTGTCAAATCTTACTGATAATAATTATATTGTGCAAAGAAGAGGGCAGATTCTTAGAACGCGCCCCCTTCAATAATAATTATCATTTCTGGTTTTTTGTGTTGTCAAATCTCTTCTGTTTTTTTGTGTTGTCAAATCTTAATAATAATAATTATCATTTTGAAAAGAAGAGGGTGCGTTCTAAGAGAGGGCGGGTTTTTAGAACGCGCCCCCTTCAATAATTTTATGCGGGCGTGTTCCAAGAACCCGCCCTCATCTCTTCTATTTTTTCCTGTCAAATCTTTTGTTTTTTCTTAAATCGTGTTGTCAAATCTTACTGATAATAATTATATTTTGCAAAGAAGAGAGAGGGTTCTTAGAACGTACCCCTTCAATAATTTTGTACCAGCGGGTTCCAAGAACCCGTCCTCCTTAATATTTTAAATAATTTTAATTAATCCAAGACAAACCCGTGACCCCTTTACCACCAAACAGCTATAAAAACAGCTCTCTCTCTCTCCCCTCTCCATTTGCTCTCCATTCCGCTCCAATTTGCATCTGCACTCTCCTTCCATTCACTCTCCATTCTGCTCCGATTTGCATCTGCACCTCCTACAAAATATCATCCTGCTCCGATTTGCATCTGCACCTCTTACAAAATCCCATCTGCATCCCTTCAAATGTACGAAAATTTATTTTAACGTTTAATTATTTTTTAATGAATATAATTATTATATAAATTGTTAACGCTTTTTTTTTATTGTTGGCTTGATATTGTTTGATACAGATAATGACAGGTTCAAGTTTATTTGTTATATATAAATACGATAGCCAGATTGTCATAAGTGCACAAGGTCCCGAAAATATGGACGGGTGCACAAGAATTATGCGATTGGTGTTGGATATAGTGCCCTCAAAGTCAATTATTGGATCGCAGGCACGTGATTGCAATGATTGAGGGAGGACCTATACTGGTAGGACAGTCTTACTCAAGATGATAGTATACTATCTGGTTTATCTTTATCATCGTGTACATGCTTTAGGTGATATTACAGATCATTATTACACATTGATAGAGCCCTTAGGATTCTTGCTTGACGGCCAGCAGTATGATGGCGATCATATACGTGGGAGCTGGGGTCTATAAGCACATCCTTAAAAGGTCCCTAGTCGAGAGAGTTTCGAGACAGGGCATCGATACTCCAGAGTAGGCTGGTGTATACGGGTCGAGACCCCGACGAGGGGCGGTGGCTGGTCTCACAAGCTATTGGTGTCAGTTGGTTCACCTAAGACGTATACAGGTGCTCATTGGGTTATGAGTACACCGGACAGGGCTCGCCGGGAACATGCCAGTTGGTTTTATACCTAGCGTCAGATAGCAGTTCCCTGGTGACATGTGTACAGGTTAGTTCATCGACCTGAGATCGTCATTTGTCTCGTGTGAGTTCCCACTGTGCTTTGATTACTACCCTACCACGGCTCAAAGGAGTCGTGCGAACAGGTTTTAGTTGGGTATAGTCCCGAGCCACATGGAGACAGTGAGCGGATCGACAGGGGTTTCGTCTCTCCCGGTATTGGGGGTGAGATTGCGCTGTGTTTAGGAGAGCCATTACACGAAGTCCTTGGCCAAGGCAGGAGATTTACTGGTAGGGATTCCAGTAGTATCTCAGGGTGTTCTGGGCTACACTCCGACATGACTTGTACCGCTTTTGGGGGTCTGACTTTTACCAACCCCCTAGGCCCGACATGCGATACTCATAGACGAACGGACCGGACTGTACGGATATTGTCACTGACAGGCTCAGTAGAGTGTCAGGATGAGTTCGCTCATCGACCCCCCTTTTGGTCAATACCTGGTAGCCCGTTACGTACAGCTAGTACCACTGACGTGCTAGTGGTTAAATCCACAGCCAAAGTATTGACGAGTCTTTAGAGTTCACCACAGACAGTTTCTCAAGTTTCGGGCGAAACGTTATAGAGGCCGTATGGTATTATGGCAAGGTTCAATCATATACGTGTAGTCGTGCATGGATCATGATCGGACGGATCATACTAGTTGGCTTTGGTTTAAGCCGGATTCTAGTATTAGATTTGTTGGATTACTTTAGTCTCATCGCATTCGCATTCAGTCGGAATGCGGATGCAGGTAAGTATATACAGGTGAGGGGTATCGTTATGATCCGTCACGAGTTTACTTTAGATGTTGCCGTATCTTTTTGTTGGACTAAACATTTGGATTAATGTTTACAAATGGAAATAATGAGCTCAAAGTCATGATTAGGAGCATTAATTGTGACACATGCACGAGTGATGACTCATGGTCTCTTTCTTTGTGCATATGTCACATTATTGATTGATTTATGTGTTGAAATGATAAGAAGAGAGAGAGGGGGCAGCCAAGGGGCAAGGGTTTGCTCTTGTGTTTATCATTCTATCTCACTCTCATTTTTATCATTGCAACAAGAAAGAAAAAGAAAGCTCGTCTTCCTCCTCTTTCTTCTTGAGCTCACCATTTCCTCTCCAATGGCATCATCTTCAACCTCCATCCATGCACTCTCATGTGTTGAGAATCAATGGATGCTTGAGACAAAGTGATCACACACATTCTCTGCATCACCTTAGACACGTCGGCTAGCAAACTTCGTGTCCGAGTTGTTTCGGACGAAGCGGGAGCCCGCAAAAAGACTTATTGATGTGGTGCCCTTTCCGATGAGGAGACCGGAGATCGGAGATGCCGCGAGGAGCTTGGGAAGGTGGCCAAAGACCGAAGGACACGGATTGATCGGTATAGCCACTCTCACTTCTTGTAGATAGCTAGTTATAGGTTAATGGTTCGATCCGGAAGAAAGTATACGTTAGCGCCGATTTCAAGTTTAAGAAAAGTTTTTGTTTCCGCATTTGGTCTCGGATAGACGGCCGAGGCGCTAACGTAGACTTACATGGTATCAGAGCCACGCCATTAACCTTTACTAGCTTGTTCTAACATGTTTAAAATATCGATCGATCAAAATTTCTGAAACTGCATTTTCATTTTCTGAGTTTCTGTCGAAATTTTTTTGTGTTCGAAAAATTATTTTGGGTATGTCAGAAAATCGAGCAGGCTTTTTTAAGACCTCTGTAGAAATTTGGTAGCGTGAATCCACAGTAACGCCGCGGAACCGCGGCAATAACCATGTTTTGGCCACGGTTCCGCCGCGGTTATGTGGCTTCGGTGCTCCATTTTTCTTATGCTGGTCTTTTGAGTGAAAATGTGGTTTCTGGAATTTTTAGTTTTGGCCCAGATTATTTTGAGTGCTGCAGTTGTACTTGGGGCCCACTTTGGGAAATTTTGACGATCGAAATTTTAAATAAGTTAGTTCGCAGTACTTACATTACTATTTATGACCGTGAATGTCATTTGATCGGTAAATCTTGTCTAATTGCTATAGCTCTTTTAGACGGATTTGCGAACGTGACATTCACGTTGATGTTCTGTGTTGTGCTGTGATGTTGCGGATTTGTCGTGGTGGATAACCTGGATGCAATGGTAGTACAGTTTGGTTTTATTTGTACATTTGATATTGCGGGGCGAGCGTCCGATATGTGGACTGCCGTCACTTCCTGTTTTGTATATTATTCTTTTGGGGCACGACCGGGTTGAGGTCGATGTACCCGTTGTACATATTTTATTTTCTGTACTAGGATTACCCCGCGGTGGGGTGCACGGATAGCCGGGTTCTAGAGAGCAACGGGCCCGCATCTCATGGCTTTAAGACGGAGGGGGATTCACTCTAGAATTGGCAGGCTATTCGCCGTACTCGTAGGGGGTATAGGTTGACCCAAGGAGGGGTGCTCAAGCTACCGGATTCCGTGAAGTGCTGGGTGGTCCATTCACTTTGTTGAAGGGGCTGTCTCGCTTCAGGTTTTGGCGGGTAACTTGCCGCGCCCATAGGGGTCTAGGATTTCATTGCACAGGCTATCCACACGACCAGGGGAACATCGAGTTTCACTTGCGGCTCAAAGGAAACCCGGGATCCCAGATTATCTGTATTGTTCTGTGATACTTATTACTCTCTGTGATGTTGCATTTTATCACGCCATGAGCGAATATTATATATTGATATATATACTAGTAGATGTTGTATATGTTTTACACCCGCGCTAGTCCAGTCCCCGCTCTGTCGTTAGTTAAGTAACCTAACGGGTGATGACGGGACCCAGTGGCGAATGCGGATGGCATATACGTACATCATATTTTCGTTCTTTTGTGGTGTGATTAATTGATGGGACTGCATTGATTCAGATCAATGCAAGCTAAACAAACCTATTCTGATGTTGTTGGAACATTTTTCAAAAAGCTGTTATTGCAAGGACGTTTTCTTTTGTTTTGCACAGTGGTATTCGGTTATGAATATCCAGCACCTCAGTCGACGAGGCAAAGGCCGAGATCCCTTCACCGGGAGTGACCTCTTGGATAGAAGTTTGCATCAGGGTAATAACTTCACTATAGTCGATTACTTTTTTCTTTGCATCGCGGTATTCAGTTGGAATATCCTGCACCTCATTCTACGGGAAAAGAGCCGAGATCCCTTCACCGGGAGTGACCAGCAAAGGTTTTCGCCACTATATTTTTATAAAAAGCTATCCGGTTCCTTCAACGATATCAAGTTCATTACGTTAAAGGTTTTTCGCCAAAAACCATTCGTAGCCCTCCGTCATTTCAGACGAGTAGCACTTAGTATTCATGCTATGTTTGTTGGCCTTAGTCAAGGCATAGTGTATGGTAGCTATTTGTTACTTTTCTGTTGCATAGATAGATGTGTTTGTTTGGGACAGTCGTACAGCCTTGTTGGCCCTAGTCAAGGGCTTGTACGGGTGGGTTCAAATTAACCTGGACAATGACGGGTAGAACTTGACATGTGACTTATGATTTGTTGGCCTTAGTCAAGGTCATAAGTGCATGGGGTAAAAATCACATCGGGAGTTTCTAAAGAAACCGAAACTTGCCAGGTATGCGCATACCTCTAGAGTGTGATAACGTGAGTGGATTCCATCACGTTATCATGCGATGATAGTTGGATCCCGATTCCCACTGATGAGTTAGTTTACTCCTCGGGTGATCCCGACTAATTCTTCTTTCAGGTTTGGAGGAGAATTTGAGATTACAGTGGGAGGTTTCCTGATTAGATAAATTGATAACCATTCTGATCTAGGTTAGAGTGCACGCAGAGTGTTTCTTTTCTCTCTCTCTTTGGCAGTGACCATGGCCCGACCCTAGACTAGGACTCAGTGACCAAGTTAACCGAACTTTCTTAAAACACTGGGTTTTGAATTGTCTGAGTTGCATACTTCATTGCCACTCCTACTTTTACCCTTTTTCTCCGGAACATTTCGTATCACTACGAACGTCCACTTCCATTGGATAAAACCATCGTATGGTTATATACGAACTTGAAGGAACTTGTTCCAGATTCGAGGATGGTTTCCGATTCTGGAGAAAATGAATAGGACTATTCAGTTGTCTTTTCCTTTTACCTTCTCTCAGGCTGCGAGTGCTCCTTGGATTAGGACGGTACACCTATTACGCTAATTGGATAGTCTTCATCCAAACCATAGGCAAGTGCCGAAAGTAAGGGAATGAAGAAAACCGATTAGCCTAAATAAGGTGTACAGAAGGTAATAAGTAAAGACAAGTAAAGAGATTAGAAAGAGGGCAAAGTAAATTGCGACTGCTATTCACGACCAAACCAAGTATTTCATCGCCACTCCTACTTCACCTTGGTATTTCTCCAGAACACCCCGTATCACTACGAAGATCCACAGTTATTGGATATTCCATCGTATGGTTATATACGAACTCGAAGAAACTTGTTTCAGTTCGGGGATGGATTCTGGTTCAGGAGAAATAGGAATAAGATTTATTCAGTTGTCTTTTATCTTCACCTTCTCTCAGGTTATGAGTACTCCTAGGATTAGGAGAGTACACCCATTATGCTTATTGGATAGTCTTCTTCCAAACCATAGGCTGGTGCCGAACGGTAGGGAAGGAAGAAAACCATTTAGCCTGAGAGGGTGTACAGAAGGTAATGACTAAAGACATATAAAGGGATTTGGAGAAATGGCAAAAAAATATATGGTTACAGTTATGAATCTGATAATGGAAGAAGCATTACTAAGAATACCCGGATACCCCTTCGAAACATTTATATGTTTCGGTTTCACTGTGTATTGTTTAAAGAAAACTGATTTCCCAATTAGCCCTTGCTCCAGGATATGTATTTACCAGATTTGATTCTCACATCTGTATGGTTTTACAGATGTTGAGTGGGAGTAAGTTATTGGGAATTGGGTGATAATCCTCATTATATCGGGATTCGTTAGAATTGGTGATATTTGAGGAAATCGCCTGGGTTGTTTGCCGGACGGCGAATATTTGGTTTTGAATATCCGTTGTTATGCACCAATTTCAAATTGATATATCTGTACGTTTATTTTTATAAAGTGAGATATAACTTTTTGAAATTATATCCATGATATTTACCTATATCAGTAGATGGTTAGGTAAGGAGCATTAAACAGCGGTGTAATTCTTTTTAACCATAAGTACAGTTTTCAACCTACGACACACAGGGAATAAGTTATTAGACTCAGGGGACTTATACAAAGTATTGTATGTTATCCGGTGTCCATTAAGACAGAGGGGTTGGTACTCGTACTATATTCTGTTTACTTATGGCTTCTCTAGTTCTTAGACATGTGTTTCATAGAAATACAAGATCCAAGTTTTGAGAAGTTATAGGTATATGAATAAAGTAGAGAACCAGGTATTGCAAGTATCAGGATTCTTCAAGGTGATCGAAGATATAGATAATTGTGTATGGTATTCAGTTGATAGTAATGATTATGAGAACTTGCTTCTCTTTCAGGTTACTCATAATTGGATGCACTCCTAAGTTGAGTAATGCTGATCGGCCTCTCTCCATTTAGTTGACATGCACTGGAGACAGCTGCATAATTTGAATCTGATTCCAATTAAATCAGTGCCTCTGTTTCTATATTAGGATATAGAATAGTTCATATCTTAACAATGTTAAGGTACGGCGAGTTGTCCGGCTTATGCTTAAAACCAGACTCTGGATAACTCAAGGCGCGTTTTCTGTAATGGCTGTTTGTGGGTTAACCCGGGCTATGACGAGGGCTGACTTTCTACCATCTGGAAGATCAATAATGATATTGTTCTTGACTCGCCACAGTTTTGATAAAAATAGATTTTTTCAGAAAACAGTAGTGGGAGTATGGTAGAACTGGAAGTGATTCCAAAACCACAAACGATTACTGGAAACTTGATAAGAACCTAAAGATTCAGTCAGGTTTGACATTTCATTAGCCACTCCGCAGATATGGTGGGTAACCTCAGGCACTCGAGAGGTATTTCGGTATGCTCAAGGACGGTGACAGGGAGGTTCTTGTTTACCCAGACTTGACACTACTGTTGTTCTAGTCTATGAGACCCGGCAGGAGGATGAGTATAGCGTCGTTCTAAACTAGCTTTAGAAGTGCACGTATATATGACTCTGCCAGAGGGTTGTCGTAGTCAGTGGGAGCAGCGGAAGAATAGTGGGCAAGTAGCTTATGTCTATTTATAGACTAAAGCAGATATAGCGGAGATAGATCATCTATTTCTGATGTGACAGTCATAGGTTTGACTTCATCAGAATAGGGGATGGATCTGTTAAGAAGGTAGTAGGGTGTGATGTCCTGGTATATGGATGACATACACATAGTAGGAAGTGAAATTCCTATACTACGATCGGTTATACTTTGGTTGTCACACAGTGGTTTCTCCACATAGGATATAGATATAATATCAGACATTCTGGTTACTAGATCTATGGTTTTAGATCTAGATTTGGGTAGTTTCCCAATCAGGGTACTAAGACAGCATTCTAAAGGTGTTTTAGAATGGACGACTCCTAGCACGGTAGTGTACCTGCAGGTGATGGAGTCACCCTCTCTAAAGGTGTCTTACAGACTAAAGGGGAGAGGGATGTGCATGATTGACATTTCACTTGCTTAGGCAATTGAGTCAATCATGAGATGTCAAGTACCACACCAGATGTTGTTTTTGCACTAGATGCAATAAGTTGATATTAATCCTATCCTGGAGAAACGTTTGGAAGCAGTTTTAGAACATAAGTGAATGTTCTAGGGATATGATAACAACAGCCTCTTTTAGGAGACGGTTATCATTCCAGGCTTCCAAGGTGACCTGGATGACAGAGTGACTGTCAGAGTTATAGTTTTCCCTCTGACAAGGGGCAGTAGTTTGGACAGGTGATCCAAGCGGACACTGAGGGAGGCATGACGCAGGATACTGATTAAATTCAGTTGACGATACAGTCTAAGAAGTTTGGATTTGGAGTTCATTTATGAACTAGGTCCCATCAGATATCCAGATACATTCTAAGACAGGTATTGCTCATTTCGGAAGATGGTTTTCTCCGTGAACTTGAGATAAAGAGAGACATAGAAAGAAACATCAGGGCGGATCCACTCACTGAGGCTATTCCTCGAATGCAATAGTTTCGCAAACGGGCTTTGTGAGACTGATCGGTAGAGGAGTTGTGTGTTCGGTATCACACGGGCTGTGAGTATGCGACATCGCAATAATTAGCCTTGAGTGCAAATGGGAGATTGTTTGATATAGTGCCCTCAAAGTCAATTATTGGATCGCAGGCACGTGATTGCAATGATTGAGGGAGGACCTATGCCGGTAGGACAGTCTTACTCAAGATGATAGTATGCTATCTGATTTATCTTTATCATCGTGTACATGCTTTAGGTGATATTACAGATCACTATTACACATTGATAGAGCCCTTAGGATTCTTGCTTGACGGCCAGCGGTATGATGGCGATCATATACGTGGGAGCTGGGGTCTATAAGCACATCCTTAAAAGGTCCCTAGTCGAGGGAGTTTCGAGACAGGGCATCGATACTCCAGAGTAGGCTGGTGTATACGGGTCGAGACCCCGACGAGGGGCGGTGGCTGGTCTCACAAGCCATTGGTGTCAGTTGGTTCACCTAAAACGTATACAGGTGCTCACTGGGTTATGAGTACACCGGACAGGACTCGCCGGGAACATGCTAGTTGGTTTTATACCTAGCGTCAGATAACAGTTCCCTGGTGACATGTGTACAGGTTAGTTCATCGACCTGAGATCGTCATTTGTCTCGTGTGAGTTCCCACTGTGCTTTGATTACTACCCTACCACGGCTGAAAGGAGTCGTGCGAACAGGTTTTAGTTGGGTACAGTCCCGAGCCACATGGAGACAGTGAGCGGATCGACAGGGGTTTCGTCTCTCCCGATATTGGGGGTGAGATTGCGCTGTGTCTAGGAGAGCCATTACACGAAGTCCTTGGCCAAGGCAGGAGATTTACTGGTAGGTATTCCAGTAGTATCTCAGGGTGTTCTGGGCTACACTCCGACACGACTTGTACCGCTTTTGGGGGTCTGACTTTTACCAACCCCCTAGGCCCGACATGCGATACTCATAGACGAACGGACCGGACTGTACGGATATTGTCACTGACAGGCTCAGTAGGGTGTCAGGATGAGTTCGCTCATCGACCCCCCTTTTGGTCAATACCTGGTAGCCCGTTACGTACAGCTAGTACCACTGACGTGCTAGTGGTTAAATCCATAGCCAAAGTATTGACGAGTCTTTAGAGTTCACCACAGACAGTTTCTCAAGTTTCGGGCGAAACGTTGTAGAGGCCGTATGGTATTATGGCAAGGTTCGATCATATACGTGCAGTCATGCACGGATCATGATCGGACGGATCATACTAGTTGGCTTTGGTTTAAGCCGGATCCTAGTATTAGATTTGTTGGATTACTTTAGTCTCATCGCATTCGCATTCAGTCGGAATGCGGATGCAGGTATGTATATACAGGTGAGGGGTATCCTTGTGATCCGTCACGAGTTTACTTTAGATGTTACCGTATCTTTTTGTTGAACTAAACATTTGAATTAATATTTACAAATGGAAATAATGAGCTCAAAGTCATGATTAGGAGCATTAATTGTGACACATGCACGAGTGATGACTCATGGTCTCTTTCTTTGTGCATATGTCACATTATTGATTGATTTATATGTTGAAATGATAAGAAGAGAGGGGGCAGCCAAGGGGCAAGGGTTTGCTCTTGTGTTTATCATTCTATCTCACTCTCATTTTTATCATTGCAACAAGAAAGAAAAAGAAAGCTCTTCTTCCTCCTCTTTTTTCTTGAGCTCACCATTTCCTCTCCAATGGCATCATCTTCAACCTCCATCCATGCACTCTCATGTGTTGAGAATCAATGGATGCTTGAGACAAAGTGATCACACACATTCTCTACATCACTTTGGACACGTCGGCTAGCAAATTTCGTGTCCGAGTTGCTTCGGACGAAGCGGGGGCCCGTAAAAAGACTCATTGATGTGGTGCCCTTTCCGACGAGAAGACCGGAGATCGGAGATGCCGCGAGGAGCTTGGGAAGGTGGCCAAAGACCGAAGGACACGGATCGATCGGTATAGCCACTCTCACTTCTTGTAGATAGCTAGTTATAGGTTAATGGTTCGATCCGGAAGAAAGTATACGTTAGCACCGATTTCAAGTTTAAAAAAAGATTTTGTTTCCGCATTTGGCCTCGGATAGACGGCCGGGGCGCTACCGTAGACTTACAATTAGAACCATCAACGACTTATAATGAAATCGAGAATAAAGTGTTTAAAATCACGAAATACGATCCGCGTGAAATTAAGCTCAAGTTAAGTTGTATATGGCCTATATTTAGTGGAAATGCATTGGTTGAAATTATAGATGATACATCAATATCTTCGATGATAGATTTCGGTCTGGTAAACGCCCAGCATTCTTTTGAACTTTTAGTTCAGAATGAACAATTGGAAGTATTAGATGTTGCTCCAACGGGTAATTTTGATGGTAATGCTGGAGGTAGTTCCTGAGAATACTGTCCCATGGTTAACGATGATACCATTAGTCTCAGTGGATACGACTATACACAATATTATTCAAACCTTCAAATTCAAGGGTAAACATTTTATAAATCCACTTTTTATAATACCAAAATACTAATATATTTTATATATTGTTTACAGATTTTCCCAATCGACTGCTGCAGTTACATGCATTCCTGAAGAACAGCAAGGATTATCATATACAACCTTCCAAAGGTAAATAAATCTGAAACAAATGGTGATTATGTTTATATTCTTCGTAATACGAAAATATTAAGGAAAATTTATATAAGAACAATTTATATACTAAACGCAGATTTTCCCATACATCCGCATCATTCCAACACGATCCAAATAGCGCATTCCAAGTATGTCCGTCCACATCTTTCCAGTCTTTTCACCCCGAACCATCCACATTACACCGACCTCAACCATCATATATTGCACCCGAACCTTATGTTGCTACTGGTGAAATTGATATGTGTGGCGGTGGTGATGATGAAACTGATGAAGGTCATCAAGAGAAGGATAGCGTGGAATATGCCGCTGGATTGAATGAAATAGTATTGATTGATGATATGGCTGCGAATAATGATTTTGTCGAACTAGAAGATCCCGGTCTCGATTCGCTGGAAGATAATAGTTGGGTAGACTTAGCCGTGGCAGAAGTAAATACTGAACCCTATTTGGAAGCGATCGTAGCAAGCGAAGATTGCGTCACTGTTGGAGATATGTTTCAGGAAAAAAGAGATCTTATTTGTAAGCTGAAGTCGTGGGAGCCGTGGGCTATTCAAAAAACTTTACATTTAAAACCGAAGAGTCAAATAAGATGTACTATACCGTGGTATATACTAAAGCTCCTGAATATAAATGGAGATTGCATGCATGTTGTTCCAAAAGGGCCAAAGTTTGGAAGGTCACGAAACATAACCAAGAACATACTTGCATCAATTCTATTATGTTAAAAGATCATAGGAATTCACTTCATCTTACATTTGCTCACTGATCATGCCACTAATCCGTACAGATGTGGCGATGACTCCCCGAGAGATACGGCTCTACGTCAATGGAGAGCACAAAATTCAGATTTCGTATGCGAAGGCATGGGATGCTCGTAGAAAGACTTTATGCAAGATATTTGGGGATTGGGAAAACTCGTACAACTCACTAGTCGCTTTTATAGAAGCCATGAAAGCATCAAATCCGGGGTCCGTATACCGGTTAAAAACCACAGAAACAAATGTCGATGGCTGTGTCGGGTTTTAAAGAATTTTCTGGTGGTTTGCTCCTTGTGCGGCTGGTTTCACACACTGTCAGCCGGTATTGTGTATGGATGGGATGTATCTATATGGTAAGTACAGATGTTGCATGTTAATTACTACAGGTGTTGATACTAATAACGGTATATTTCCGTTGGGATTTTCTATTGTCGAGAGTGAAAATACATCATCCTGGTCATGATTTTTCCGCCAACTCAAAAGTATCTCATCTGTTATTGATAAAACAGATTTATGCATCATATCTGATAGACATTTAGGAATACTAGCTGCAATGAGAGCTGTGTTTCCGACGACCCCACATAGGTTTTGCCTGCGGCATTTCAGGCAAAATTTTGATAGCAAATTTAAAAATTCAGATCTACATAAGCTTATATAAAAAGCCGGTGAAGCGTCTGACTCTAATGTTCATGATATGTACATGACGAAAATTGGAGAGATGAGTCAAGCCGCGAAAGCGTGGTTAGATGAGTATCCAGTATGCATGTGGTCACAAGCACATGATAATGGATGCAGATGTCTACTAATGACCACTAATATGTCTGAAAGATTCAACAGGGTCCTTAAAGGTGTTAGAGCCTTACCGATACAGGGGTTGATTGTTCGAATCTTTTTCAGAGTGAATACTTATTTTGTGCAAAGAAGGGAAAAGTCCTTGGCGATGGAGACTCCACTCACCGCGTATTACGAAGATATATTCCCAAAAAGAGAGCGCAGAGCACAATACTGCATATCTGAAAGGTTTGACACAGCGGAGTTTCAAGTTACGGGGAGTAATGGGAATCAATATACCGTAAATTTTAGAGATGAAGGGCTCTCTTCGTGCTCATGCGATGTTTTCGAGCAACAACATTTACCTTGTGCCCATGCAATTGCTGCTGCGTGTAGCATGCATAACTCACATTACAATTTTGCTTCCCGTTACTATACAGTTTCCAATTATCAAGGCGCATACGATCCAAAATTTCATCATATAACAGACAGTTGCTATTGGCATTATTATACTGGGAACATATAAACACCGACTGTATTACCGCCAGACAAAAATATATGGCTCGGAAGACCTAAGGTGCGTCGAGATCGAATAACAATGGATGCTGATCCTTAGCAAAGGCACGACAGATGTAGCCTATGCAAACAACCAGGTCATTATAGGAACAGATGTTCAGGACAGTCAACAGGGACGGGACCTTCGAGATCTTGACAAGTGCACCGGAATAAAATCGGTTAGCGCTTGTAAAGAAACTTGTATAATTTACCTTTTACAAACAGATATGATTTTTTTGTATTTTAAATTTGACTTATTCATTTTGTTATTGGAGTGTATACAAGATTCATATTTATAGTAATTCTATATGAACTGTAATAACAATTGTCCGGAACCAAAACAACACTAATATTATTGTTTTATTTTTTATTCGATATTTAATATTCTGTTTTTAATTAATTAATTTTTTATTAAAAAGGGGGAGCGGATTCCCAAGGAGAGGGCGGATTCTGGGAACCCGCCCCTGCCCTCTATAGGAGAGGGCGAACCCGTCCTCTCCTATATAGGGTAAGGGGCGGATTTTTAGAACCCGCCCTCTAAATAAGAGGATGGGGTGGAGGTTCAAAACATCCTATTTTGAGAAATTTAAAAAAAATCTATTTTATTTTAATAGTTTTAATTTTATTCTTCACTGTATCAAAAAAAAAAAAACCATTCAATTCTCCTCACACATTCTCTCTCACTTTCTTCAATTCTAGAAGTCTCTCTCTTCTCCATTTATATATTCTAATTTTCTCCCTTGACTGCTGCATGCCGATCCCCACACTCTCTTGGGCCCCACCAACCGTTAGAAGTTTCAAGCTTTCTCTCTCCTCTCTTCTCTTCTTCCTCTTGGCTCAATCCGTCACGTCTCCAAAAAACAAGCTTCGTCGTTTGTATGACTTCAGAAAGACTAAGTTTTTACCGTTTTTTAGTGGGTCTTCTCTCCTTTTGTGAAGAGGAATCGATTCTTAAAGATTCGATTTTTGATCCAAGATTGGTTTTTTTACTACATAAATCCCTCGGATCAGCAATACCCAGATCGCAAAATCTCGTCTTTTGATCGTTTGTTCGATTTTCTCAAGATGCTGGCTAGGGTTTTCCCGTTTGAGGACCGCAAAATCTCATCTTTTTCCTTGAGGATCGTAAAGGTTTTGATGCTGTTCTTGGCTTTTGGGGTTTCTGTATCTGTGGTTAGCATGTACATGACTCGATATTTCGATGTCAAGAATGTGATTTGGCAACCGAGGCCGAGCCTGATTCAGCTTTGTGTTGATGAGGAGAACGAGATTGGCCGTTGGATTAAGCCGCCGTCGAGCTTGATGCATTCGATGAGCGATGAGGAGCTGTTTTGGAGAGCTTCCTTTGTTCCTCAGTTGAGGAGCTATCCATTTAAGAGAGTTCCTAAGGTTGCGTTTATGTTTTTGACAAGAGGCCCCTTGCCGCTTTCGCCGCTTTGGGACAAGTTCTTTAAGGGCCATGAGGAGCATTTCTCGATTTATATTCACTCGTTGCCGAATTATAAAGCGGAGTTCCCTTCAGATTCGCCGTTTTATGGTAGGCAGATTCCGAGCAAGGTATTGCTTTAGTTAATTATGTTTTTTTGTTGCTTTGAATATCAGATTATAGTTTGCTTACTTCATTGCTCTGTTTTGTTTTGTTTTGTTTTTTTAAATTAATACTTTGTTGACCTTTTTTATTATAGCACTTTTCACTAGATGATGTTAGTGATGATAAATATAGTGTAGTATTACTTCATCATTCTCAAATAGTTCATCATATGCAGAATGATGCTGATTCTATTTATACCATCTTTATGTTGACATGGAGCATTTTATATTGCTTTTGGTATTGATGTTAGATAGATAAGAGCAGCATGCTCGATGATCAGATTACCGACTTGATATAACAAAGTTTTCTGAAGTATTTTTTTAAAAAAATAGGAAACTACAGATTGGAGAAAGCACACGATAAGGATATGTTCACTTCCAAGTTTTGTAGCAAATCTAATTGAAGTGATGTAGCACCTTTAGCTAAATTGTATCCATGTTTGATATTAATGTAAAATATTGTGATGATACAAAAACCAGTACTGGTTCCATCGGAGTTTCCATCTTCAAGTTCAAGTCTTTATTGCCGTACTTATGAGTATGTTTTGTAGCACCAAATGTGCAAAGCTAAGAATTCCAATCTTGTGTAAATAAATAATGCATTGAGACTGAACATGAGCAACTTGTGGGATTGGATGAAGAAATTGTCCGCTAGATTGTAGATATTGGACCTAGTCACACCTCATTCTTTCAAAGCCAAACTAGTGCTACATTCATCGTGTGCCTTCTTTACTATCAGCAAATATCTCTCGCTTTTTGTTCGCTGTTTGATTTAATGAAATGCGTAATCATCTTTCTGAAATTGAAGCGGTCGTGCTCTACAGGGCTAAATAAATGTATATATCTTGTTCCTTGTTCTAGAACTGAGAACTTTATCTTCCTCCACTATACTGCAACATGCAGCACCACTTTAGATCATGTTGACTATGCTTAATGTCAACTATGATTAATGTCAACTGCGTTGAGATAACCATCAAATTTTGATATTCAAAGCGGTCAGTGAGTACCCTTTAAAAATAGGTTGCAACTTAATTATTTATTTGCTCTTGCTCCCATGTGTATGATAATAATATGATTGTTTTCTTTATAAATGAAAAGAAGACTATTTGATCCCCATGTTTCAGTAAGACGATTTTGATGAAGAACAATACCGTCAAAAGCAAACAGCCAAAACTAATACAAAAGATGGGTACACATAAATCAGGAGTAACGCTACCATGGTTAGAGAAGCGTATATCACCATCCACGATAATACCAGAAACAGAAGTGACTGAAAAAAGCGGAATAAAAGAAGAGCATATATTCACAAGTTCGAAAAAAAAGCATTCACGATCTCAGGTAATATGTATTTTAGACTTGAATGTTCACAAATAAAAGTTTTCTTAGCATCATATATGCCCATAGGGGCTTTTGTGGGAGCAAGGGGGATAAATTGAGAGCACAGCAACCATTGATTATTTTTTCTTTACTGACAATATTAGTCCTGTCAATTTTAATATTGTAATGGCAACATTTGCGGGGAAGCGTATATGGGACGGACTCTTCGGAGTTCAGCTCTTTTCTTCAGGAAATAAAAACGGTAACATTTGCGGTGAAGGGAGACGTGTGACATTGCAACACTCTAGCAAAAGGAAAAAAATTCTTCTTCCTGGTATTTTGTCAGACTGATTTCGTAGATAGAGTTTGAGCATGTTTCTGGTTCACTTCTCTCTCCTTCATTTCTTCATTATTATCCCTCATACTCTTTAATAATAAATTACGATCTACTTATAGAAATTTAATGAAACTAAATAAGTTATTCGGGAGTTTTGATTATGGAGTGAATAAAGCTTTTTCTCTCTCACTCAACTAATACAATGAGTTCTAATTTAGTGAAAGCGGGGGGGGGGGGGGGGGACATTCATTTGCCAACCCCAAAAATTCAGTTAAGGGTGTTTTGAGGTTTTTGAACACGATATTTTGTAAGTTATTAATGATACCACAAAGCTGAGGCTTTAAGTTAGAGAATGAGGCGGTCATACCACTTTTTCTATTTATCGTGTGAGACTAGTGTTCCATTTGTGAGTTCATATATATATATAGGGGGACATTCATTTGCCAACCCCAAAAATTCAGTTAAGGGTGTTTTGAGGTTTTTGAACACGATATTTTGTAAGTTATTAATGATACCACAAAGCTGAGGCTTTAAGTTAGAGAATGAGGCGGTCATACCACTTTTTCTATTTATCGTGTGAGACTAGTGTTCCATTTGTGAGTTCATATATATATATATATATATATGAGAGAGAGTGCTTCATTGCAAACCGGTCCGCGTTTTTCTTAAAATGGGAAACGATCCGATCCGTTCAAATTAATCATCCTACCCTCAAATGTACGTGTATAAAAAATCAAAGGATTTGAAGATCTCTAATATATGTATCGATAGATGCAAAAATAACCGTCTTTCGATAATACAACATAAACTTCATCATACGCATAAGTTAGAGCTCTTCAAATCCTTTGATTTTTCATACACATACATTTGAGGGTAGGATGATCAACTTGAACGGCTCGGCTTGTTAAAATATGCCATAGACCGAGAGTTTCCGTTTTTAAAAAACGCTGACCGATTTGCAATTGATCACTATATGTGTGTGTGTGGCTAATTTACTCTCGAGGCATAACCAGCTTAGTTATGCAGTATGGATAATTACTTCATTTGACCTTTGTTCGTGCATAAAGTATGGATAGATTTTGTCATTTTCATTTCATCCGGGAAAAGCCATCTCTTTCTCAACAATATCTTTGTCATTTGATCCAATAGCGTTCCGTTAGATAGGAAGAGATTTGATAAATAGAGAGAGAGAGAGAGAGAGAGAGCGCGCGCGTAAAGGATCCTGGAATTAATGAGGCAATGGATTAATACAAGAGAGAGAATCTTATTAAATTTTTACAAGATTCTCCACTTTCTCTCTTCTTGTAAATGACAAAAACTATCCTTACTTTTTCCGTGTATGAAGGGCAAGTGGTGTAATTATCCACCGGGCATAGCTAAACTGGTTATATCCTGTGAGTAAATTAGCCTTATATATATATATATATATATATATATATATATATATATATATATGTCATCTTGAAATTTTTACTTGATTTAAATATAGCACAATTCATGGATGCTTCTATGATTGCAGGCAGCAGAATGGGGAAAGATGACAATGTGCGATGCCGAACGAAGGCTCCTTGCAAACGCGCTCCTTGACCTCTCTAATGAGCGATTTGTCCTTCTCTCAGAGTCATGCATCCCTCTCTACAACTTCAGCATCATCTACCGCTACTTAACCCGATCCCGCCACAGCTTCGTAGGGTCCTTCGACGACCCCTCACCTCACGGGCGGGGCCGCTACAGCCCCAATATGACCCCCGAGGTCAACCTCACTCAATGGCGCAAAGGTGCTCAATGGTTCGAAGTCGATCGCGGATTGGCAGCAAAAATAGTCTCAGATACTAGATATTACCCGAAATTTAGAGATTTTTGTAAACCATCGTGCTATGTTGATGAGCATTATTTCCCAACCATGTTGTCGGTCGAAGCGCCGGATCTTATAGCGAATAGGAGCGTGACTTGGGTTGATTGGTCGAGAGGTGGGGCCCACCCTGCTACGTTCGGGAGAGGGGATGTCAATGAAGCATTTTTGAAGAGGATTCTTGAGGGTGGCAAAACTTGCTTGTACAATGGCCAGCCTTCTTCGCTTTGTTTCTTGTTTGCGAGGAAGTTTTCTCCCAGTGCTTTGGAGCCGCTAATGAACTTTACAGACAGTATGCTTAGGTTTTCATAATTAAGAAAATTTTAAAATTTTAAAGTTTACTTGGGTACGAGCTCACCATTTTTCCCCGCTTCTATATAGGTTGGAGTACGTTTGTCGACTTAATTACGTTATACAAGTTTATTGCATGTTTCAGATAGGTCTCTTTTCTGTAACTGGAGATTTTTGTATACCTTTTACTGGAAGTATTCGAAATATTATTGGGGTGTCGCACTCTTGTTGGAGAATTGGTATTGTTCAAAGTCATGATTTTCACAATTTTTTATATTAAACTATATTAAAATAATATTTTTTTTTAAAAACAAACCATTTTAAAAACATGTTATAAAAACAGACCACTTTCTGTTATGTACACGCCATCTCAGCGCCAAACTGGCGCTGGCGTCAATAACTTTTTTTTAAGGGCACAATTTGAAACTGCACCTATTACAAATGTATGGAGCACATTTTTAAACTGCGTCCCTTACAATTTTACCGGGCACGGTTTCAAACTGCGCTCGATTTAAATGTAATGCGTGCGGTTTCAAACTGCGACTCCATACAAATGTAATGGATGCATTTTGAAAGTGCGTCCCATACATTTGTAATGAGCGCAGTTTAGAACTGCGCCCTTTAAATGTAGCAAAATAATATGAATCATTAACTTCACCATTTTTAGTGTTGGGACTTTTTTGGGGCCGCAGTTGCAAGCTGCATCTCAAAAAAAACATACTCGTTTATTGGTTTGTGTTTTTATTATGGCGCAGTTTGCATATGCATCCCAAAAGGAAACACAATCATTCACGGGTATGTGTTTATCTGGGGTGCGGTTGCCAGCCGCGCCCCAAAAAAATACATACCCGTGAATGATTGTGTTCCTTATATGAAGAGTTCAATCTCTTCCTCTCTATCTCGAATCTCATTCTATGTGCTGAGCTCTCTTACACTGTCGCAGTTCTTATCGCCATCACCATCTCTATCTTTCTCCCTCTCAGTTCACAGTCTCTCTCTCTTTTCAATGTCGGGATCTTCATCTGCAGAATTGCCATCAATCGATGAAATTAAGAGGTGCATCCCTTATACCGTTGTGAAATCTGTATATACGAGAATAGACTACTCTAGTTACGAAACCATTCTCTATCAATTACGGGGTATGAACTGGCCGATGAAGATCGATCATGAAATCCAACAGCTTTTGTACTTAGCCGTATTGGATGCGCTCCCGACTCTTCCTGAAGAAATAACTCATGACCACCATGGGAAAGTAAATTGCCGTCTCCACTTTTTTCATTCTATGGGTCTTTTTTCTAGTCGCAATATCGAGTACTCAACAAGCTCTCTCAACCATATCTTTATGTACCGTCGGACTTTGAACCATCTCGAACTTATTCGAGATTCCGTGGTAGGTGATAAGGCCATTGATGCAGTTACAAAGCGGATTAATTCTGTTGCTGCGGAGTTCAGCAACATAGAGGATTTATTTCCGAAATTTTAGTGAATAATTATAGTGTTGTTACTGTTCTTGCTATCTATTTTGTTTAAGTCATTCTCGTATTTGTTGTGGATGTGTGTACCATGTGTATATAATATATCGTGTATGATCATGTGTTTGTGTGAGAGAGAATCAACGTTTGAATTAAAATGAATTATAGTGCTTTTTTGTAAAGAATTAATGTTTGAAAATCGGACAGCGCCTCCTTCGTAAATTTTGAATAAAATTCATATACAAGGATAGTAAAATAATAGCATCCACAGAAAAAACTAACTCAACGTCCAAACGGCGGAGACTCAACGCCCAAACGGAGGAGACACGATCCACGCAAAATATACGACGCCCAAACGGCGAAGACCAATAAGGTGAAAACAATAAACAATATAAAATAAATAACGAAGTCATCGCAACACAAATACTTCGTGCAATCTAACGAAATCGTCGCACCATCCCTGGTGTCATCCTATTCGCTACAGGACGTCGAGATTGTAACGGTACGGCTTTATTGGCGGCAGGTGGCTAAGACAGTTTTGGCTGTGATAGTCCATGCTCATACTCATTGGGATGCTGAGACGGCTCCGGCTGTGCCCGTCTAAGTCTTGTTCATGCATATGTGATAGGAATGGCGGATGCGGACACGGGTGGTGCGGACACGGCCGGTGGACGTGTGAATCTATGTCTCGCCATCACACTCATGATGAAGGACTTGATGTTCATAAAGCAGCTCACTGAGTCCCTGGTGCCACTAATCCCCTCATCAGCTATATCTTCTAACGCGTAAATGGTTTGGACCTATATTGATAGTAAATAAGATAATGAATTTCATAAAATAATATTATAGTTTTAAAAGGTTTGATATAAAATTACCAAATCTCTCTCTATCGGTTCTCGAGGCGTATATGAGGTAGGCGGAGGGACGGTTGTGATAACGAATCCGCGTGTAATCATCCAATATCAAGTAAGGTACCGCTCTATCGGTATACCCGGATGTATCTCATTGGCTATGTGGTTTATCCGGCCGTACCATCGACCCATCCAAATTTGATACTCCACGAGCCAAGCATTCCCCACCGGCGCTCCATCCTGACGCGGTGTTCGCTCCACCGCGCCTGGTATGTGCTGCCTCAAACAGAACTGGCGAAGGACATGTATCGTTGCAAACGATTGGCGTCCGCGCAAGCCAAAAGTCGGCGCCTGACAAGCATAATGGATGCAGAGTGCCCATCGGGTCGGGTGCGTACGGTGTCCACGTAACTGATACCTCTTCCATGACATTGAACTTGTTGCTGTAGAAGCGGAGGCTGTGATTCAGTGTCACATCCCACACTTGAGCACATTCCACCTGCATAAAGATTACACACAAGTTAATATTCCAAAAAAACTTGAAATTTGAAATATGCGCATAGCTTCAATTACTTACTGGCAACCATATGGCCTTTCGCCATCTAAAACGAACTGTGTTGTAATGGTCGGGCGACCAATAAAAAGATATGTCCATGACCATATCTGAAATAAAATATGATAAAATGCGGCTTTATATTGAATATCAATTTAATTACGCAAAATTAGTAGAATACGGTTTTAAGTATTTTATACATGAAGAAATGCTAAACAATCCCCAAAACTCTTCTGCTCTATTCATACAGCCATCCTCAGCTCACTGTAGAAGAATGACAGAACTGCATTCCTCCACGATAAAGTGGCACACTAGTCGAGATCAGCTAAAAGAGGCAACCGGGCAAGATTAACTTTACTCTTGCTCCTTGTAGGGTGTTTTTCGTCACCCCATTGAGATGGAAATATGCGCACGCTTGTCAGGCATACTACAGATTTCCCCTGCCTAGGGTAGGCTGAGATTTATTGATTGTGGGGATCCGAATTTCCGGCAGCCGCGGACTAAGCTGCCATTAATTACCCCTCGCCTTTGGAGCGAGAGAACCTCCGATTGACGGGTCAAACAGGTCATGCGAACTCAATGTGCAGTGTTGTGTTTTGAAAGGGTTTTGGATATATCGGGGGGCCCGCAAAGTTTTTACGGGGGTCCCGCTACCCGGATAGAGGGGTGGGGTTTAAGGGGGCTAGCAGCCCCCTTACGGGGTGCGGGGCAGCGTCCCGTTAGAAATTTTTTTCTAACAGGGACAGTGTCGTAGAGTGTGCGTGTGTGTGTGTGTACATATATATAAAAAAGGGAAAAAGCGTCCAAAGGATGCGTGGGGGACCAGCGCCTCACATGTGTAGCACGCAGGCGCTGGGCGCCGGCGCCTCACGTGCTTGGCACGTGGGCGCTAGCATGCTGGGCGCTGTGCATGGCACGTGGGCGCCGGGCGCCGGTGCCCCACGTGCGCCCGGCGCCCCATGTGCATGGCACGCGGGCGCTGGGCGTCAGCAGGGAAAGGGACATGGTCCCTGTTAGTTGTATGTATGACCTAGAGGCTATTATTGTACATGAGATGTATATTATAATGTATGCTGGGACATATATAGGGAGGACTTTCTTGCTCGACATGATAGTACGCTATCTGGTTGCTCTTTATCTTAACATGTATACTTACTGTCTCTCTGTTACATGTTGATAAAGCCCTTAGGATGTGTACTTGACTTCCAGGATTATGATGCAGATCATACTAGTGGGGCCTGGGTAGTCCATGAGTTCATCCTTCAATGTTTCTAGTCGTGGGAATATCGAGACGGGGCATCGATATTCCAGAGTAGACTAGCGTATATCTTCTCGGCCCATGTGATGGGCGATGGATGATCCTATATCCATTGGTGTTTGACATCAGAGATGGTATACGGGTGCTCAGTGGAAATTGGGTACACTGAACGGACTCGCCGAGAACTCCTACATGGTATTATACCTCACGTCAGATAGCAGTTCTCTGGTGACACTGGTACAGGTTAGTCTGTCGACCTGAGATCGTCATAGAGTCTTGTGTGTCTCCCACTATGCTTTGATTTCCACCCTACCACGGCTCTACTGAGTCGTGCAAACAGGTGATTTTTGGGCACAGTCCCGAGTCACATGGAGGCAATGAGCGATAGGAGGGGATTCGTCTCTCTAGGTATTGGGGGTTGATGTTGCGCTATGCTCGATTGGCCATAACTGAAATCCCTGGCCATGGGAGATGTGATTTACTGGTAAGTGTTATCAGTAGTTTTACGCACGTTATGGACCTTACATCGGCATGACTTATCAAGCTACTGGGGTCTGACATTTACAACCCCTAGGCCAGATATACGACATATTAGACGAACAGACCGGACTGTACGGTAAGTGTTACTGATTGGATTCGCAGTTGTATGAGCAGGCTTGCTTGTTGATCTTCTGATCGCTCAATACCCGGGTGGTCGTTACGTTTAGCAGACCTCTTGCGGCTTATGGGTGTTTGATATGATCATCACCTACTGCCGGCGTATTAACGAGTCTTTAGAGTCCTACACAGAGGTTTCCTGGCTCAAGTGAAATGGAGTAGAAGCATATATGTGATATGTGCGTGACCGAGATTGATACGAGTATGTGATACCATATTCTATTCTCGCGATTTGTGTTATCGGTCAGTTATATGAGATATAGCCAGGTTATCGAATCAAGTGTTGATTCGATAGATTGATACACATGATATTAGTCGGTTATATGTGATATGACCGGATCATTAAATCAAGTGTTGATTTAATTATTTAATGTATAATTATATATTTGATATATTACTTTATATTAACTAGTATTGGCTCACTTAAGATTGTTTTTCTCACTTGATGTGCACATAGTGTATATGTGATATATGTTTGTGTGCATGTTTGTATCATGCTTGATGATACATGAAAACTTGGGTGTGTGTATGACTTACACCATGCTACCAATAATGATGGGTTTTAATTATCTTAGTAAATCAAAATGAGGTGGAAATTGTTCATGGCATGAAGCTTCATGAAGCTTTTGGATTACCATTGACCAAGTCCACTTGATTTGTTTTACTTAAGATATTTTAAACCTAACCATTATTATTTAGCCATGGTTGTGTCTCTACAATGGTTAGTATATGATACTAACTAACCCATGGTTGCATAACAAATTTCATTCACCTTGGTTTATTTTCTTGAGTTGCTTTCTTCATCTTCTTCCTCTTGCTCTCTAGCTCAATGGAAAATGGTGAAAATGAGTGAGAAAATAAAATCTAAAGTGAGCCCATTTCCTACTTCATCACCCTCTATTACTTGCCATTTAGTTTAGGGTGTTCTCTTCACAAAGTTCATTACCTAGTGAAGGGTTAGCTTGAGTTGGAGTCTCCTCGATGTAGATCATTTTCGGCCTCGAAGACTACGAGCAAGCTTGTTCATTTCTCCGAGGGAACCCATACTAGAGTTCGGGAGATCGATGATCATAGCGAAGAGACGTCAACACGGAGCTTTAGAAGTGAAGGACCGGTCTACAAAAGTTGTATTCCTCATTCACTTAGTGTAATGGTAGATTACATGTTCATTTACTCCTAAAACTCTAGTTAGATCCTAGGTTAGGTTGTTTGGCATGCTAGAAAACTTTAAATACGGCATGTTTGATACCTCCCGAAACCTTGTGGTCGTGCCAAAGAAACCTACAGTGGTATCAGAGCCATACTAGAGCATTAGGAGTTATCTATGCGAAGTTAAAAATCCGATAAAAATCCGATCGAACCCCGAAAACCCACTTGATACCCCCTGTCTGGAAATTTTTCAAAAAGTTGGATTTTTCCATATTAAAAATTCTCAAAAAATCGTGCAAGTAATTCTATGGATCTCGGAGAAGTACGATTCCCTAACTCGATCAAGTCACCGCGGAACCGCGGCCATACCATGCATTTGGCGGCGGTTCCGCGGCAGAACTTATGATTTATGGAATCGTACTTCAAGGGGTGATCCATAGCTACTGCATCATGCTTCTGGGAATTTTTAATATTACTCAAGTGTTGAGCTTTCTGGAATTTATTGGGAATTCGTTGATTCGATCGGAATGTTTAACATCGTTTAGAATTTTTCGGGTATTCGCATGTTATCTAGGCGAAGTTAAAAAACTCGAACGAATGTCAAAAATTCATTTTTCCAAGTTTAAGGTATTCGGAAAAACGTGCAAGTAATTCTGTGGACCCTCTAGAAGAATGTAACCCTAACTCGACTTTTTGAATCGCGGAACCGCGGTCATAGCTTAAGGTTTGCCGCAGTTCCGTGGCGACATGAGTGAGGCTTGGGTCTGCCCTTCTACGGTTGGTCCATAGGTGTAGTGGCATGTACTGGGTATTATTAAACTGTGCTCAAGTGTTGAGCCGTCTGGGGATTGTGGGAGTTTGATGAATCGATCGAGAAGTTTAATGTTTTCCGGATATCATGTGATGTAATGCAATATGTGGAATTCATAAAGTTAGGCATTAAATCCGAAGTATGTGATACTTCGGGTTTATGTTGTCTAAGGTTATCATGGATTCCAAATGTTGTAGTTTGACATTTTCTTTTCTGCGACCGTAAGTGTAATATGTGGTGTATCGCCGGTTTCGTTGCTATACGTCAACGACAATTGGGATACGCATATTTACTTACGTAGATGATATGTGATGTTATGTGTTGCTGGATATGTTATATTAGATCGTCTTGTTTGAATAGCCGGGGGGTTTTATGTGAGATGAGAGTTTTTCATTTTTATTCATGTAAAATTCATTGTATGTAATATTCTTTTATTGGGGCGCTTCTGGGTTGAGGAAGATGTCACCGTTGATATATATTATTTACTTTTCCGCATTAGGATAGACCCAAGGAGGGGAGCACAAGTAACCGGGTTCTAGAGTCCAGTAGGAGACCATCTCGAGGAGTCGAGTCCGGGTCTCCTAACTCTAGAATTGGTAGGGTTGCTTGCCGCTCTCGTAGGGGTCTAGGGATGTGGGCTTGGCTATTCATCACGACCGTGGAATCCGTGTTTTATACAGGCTCAAAATAAAATACAGACATCCTAGTATATCTTATATTTCATATGCTGTTTTCTGCTGCGATATCTGTGATGTGATCATTTGATATGATGAGATAGATACTGTATATAGTATATGTGATATATTATATAGACGTTACTTATGTTTTACACCCGCGCTAGCCCTGCCCCGCTCTGTCGTTAGTTACCTAACCTAACGGTGTATGACAGGACATCGAGGCGAATGCGGATGGTATAAGCGTACGTTATATTTATTTGTGATGCTCAGGTAACTTAAATGTTGGGACATTCATTAATGTGATTAATGAAAGAAAATAAACCTAAAAATGTTGTGGAATCGAATTTTCAAAAATAGGTAGCTCTAGTTGTTGCTTTGCATAGCGGTATTCCTTGTAGAATATCCAGCACCTTATTCGATGAGGAAAGAGCCGAGATCCCTTCACCGGGAGTGACCTCTTTAGCAATAACTAGCAGATGCTACAACTCTCGGTTTTGTCTTTTGATTGCTTTTCTAGTTCTTGCTTTGCATAGTGGTATTGTGAATATCCTGCACCTCATTCGACGAGGAAAGAGCCGAGATCCTTTCATCGGGAGTGACCTCTTTAGCGAAACCAGCAAAAGCCTAAAAAACACTCCATTTTTAAATCATTTGATTCTGCAACTATATCAAGTTCAAAGCGTTAAAGGTTTTCTTAAAAACTATCCGCAACCCTCCGTCATTTTAGGAAGTAGAGTACTTAGTATTCGTGTTGTGTTTGTTGACTATAGTTAAGGCACAGTGTACGGTAGCTAAGTGATGTCTTCCTACTTAGCATATGATGCGATTAGTTAGGACAGTCATGTGACTTTGTTGACCATAGTTAAGGGTCATGTGGGTGGGTCTAATTAATCATGAAATGGCGGGTAGAACTTGACTAGTGCTTATGATTTGTTGACCATAGTTAAGGTCATGAGCCACTAGGGATAAAAACCTTTATCGGGAGTTTCAAGGGTTGAAATTTGCAATGAGATTGCATACCTTCTATGAGATAGTTGGATCCTGATACCCACTGCGAGTAATTGTTACTCCTGCGAGAGTTTTGCACTTTACAATTAGCTGATCAAGTAGGTGTCTAGAAAAGTGTCAACGGGGTTACGCCCCTGGGAAAACGAGATTTATTTTAATTAGGTCCGTGCGAAAGCACGGGGAACCTCCCTCAAAGTACCGACACTGGCCTGGCTGAAAGATTGGCAAAATTTTAGGGTGTAATTAATCCCGGCTAGTATTTCCTTTTAAGGTTTGAAGGAAGATTTGATAAAAACTGTGCGAGCCATCCTAATTAGATAAAATATATAACCAATCTAATCTTGCAAGAGCGCACGGAGAGTGTTTTCTTCTCTCTCTCTCTCTCCAGGTAGCGACCATGTCACGCCTTAATCAAGATAATAATATGGATGTATTGACCAAACCCGCTTGTTATACTGTGCTGGGGAACGTTGGTCCCGCTCCAACTTATAATTGTTATAAGACCGAGCAGGAATTAGGAGAATACCAGAATTCCCATGCCGCCCAAACGAAGAAAGTTCATGTTGATGTATCTACTTCGGGTTTGTTCGTTACAGAGAACTGTTTCTCAGTATCCTCTACGTCCTGGGTATGTGATACCGGATCAGGATCCCGCATATGTAATCTGTTACATGGGCTACAGATAGGTAGAGAACTGGGAATGGGTGATATGTATTTAAGTGTAGAGAATAGTGCAATTGTTGCAGCCAAGGGCAGATATCACCTTGTATTACTAAATACATTGATTCTCAACGAATGTTATTAGATACCGAACCTGATATGCAACATTATATCAGTCTCTTTATCATATAAAGAAGGATATAATTTTGTATTGTTGGATAATGTTTTGAATATTTCCTATATCAAAGTGTTGATCGGTTCAGGCACGTTATCTAAAAGCATATACGTTCTAAATCAAACCACAGTTCTTAACGTACTGAACACACACAAAAGGAAGAGTTCAGAAATGAACAAATCCTTCTTGAGGCATTGTAGGCTAGGTCATATCAATGCGGCCCGACTAGCTAAGTAACATTTAGATGCATATTTAAATCAGTTTGAATTTGCATCTTGTGAAACTTACCAGTCATGTCACAAAGATAAAATGGCCATAGCTCCGTTTATTAGAAACAGAGAAAGAGTTAGTGAACTCTTGGGACTGATATATAGTGATGTATGTAGGTCCCATGTCTACACATGCCAGGACTGGTTCTTTGTACTTCATTACATTCATTGAAGATCTCATAAGGTTCGGACATGTGTTCCTGTTGAAACGTAAGTCTGAAGCTTTTGAGAAATTCATAGAATATAAGTCAGAAGTAGAGAACCAAAACCGGGTATAAGTATTATGTCCTATGATGTGATCAGTGAGGATAATACTTGTGCATGAAATTCTTGGACTATTCAAAAGGAGAATGAGATTCTCTCTCAGCATTACTCCTCTGTATACACCACAGCACAACGGTGTATCGGGGCGGAGCAGTCGCACCCTATTTGATATGGTGCGCTCTATGATGAGTACTACTGAGTTGCCTATTTCCTTTTGGGGTTATGCGCTTAAAGAAGCTGCATACCTATTGAATTGGGTTCCAATCAAATCAGTGCCTACCACTCCATATGAGATATGGTATGGGAAGAGCTCATGTCTTAAGCATGTTAAGATTTGGGGTTGTCCAGCCTATGTCTAAAAGCAAAATCCGGACAAACTCGAGGCAAGGTCAGTTCTGTGAAAGTTTGTTGGATATCCCAAGTATTTGCAAGGGAATATCTTCTACCGTACCGAGAAACAAAAGGTGTTTTATTTCTCGGCATGACGCCTTTTTGGGAAAAGGAATTTATTTTGGAAAGAAATTTATGGTCATGAGGTAGAACTGGAAGGAGTTCCATCTATACAAACTACAGCTGATGATTTGATAGAACCGGAGGATTCAATAGTTCCCGACGAACCTCAGCCTCTCCGTCGATCTGGTAGGGTTCTTCATCCGCCTGAGAGATACTTCGGTTTCTCGATGACAGTGGGAACGAGGATTGCATCATGGAGATGATGACCCAACTAGCTTCGAGCATGCCATCAAGAGTGAGGACTCTGTAAGAATGGCTGGATGCTTAGCGATATGAGATGGAATCTATATACACCAACAAAGTATGGACTTTGGTTGCTATATCTGAAGGGTTAAATCCCCATCAGGAGCAAGTATATCTTGAGAAGATTACTTGGTGTAGATGGAAAAGTTGAGACTTTCAAAACTAGACTTGTTGCAAAAGGTTTTCGTCATTAACCAGGTATGGTTTTTGATGAAACCTTTTCTCCAGTACCTATGCTTAAGTCCATCCAGATCCTACTTGCCATTTGCTACATACCATGACTATGATATCTGGCAGTTGGATGTCATGGCTGCTTTTCTGAATACTGATTTAGAAGAGAGCGTCTATAAGTACACAGCCAAAGGGTTTTCGTAGACAGTGGGAGCAGCAGAAACGTGTGCAAGTTGCTTTATGCGTTAAAACAAGTATCGCGGAGTTGGAACATCTGTTTTGATATGGTAGTCAAAGTGTTTGACTTCATCAAAATAGTAGATGAAACTTATATATACAAAAAGTTAGTAGAGAGTAAGGTGGTCTTCCTCGTATTGTACGTGGATCACATACTCTGGATAGGAAAGGTGTTTCCTATGCTACACTCGGTCAATCTCGTCTTATCACATTGATTCTCCATATAGGATCAAGATGATACCTCCTAAAATCCTGGGTTTTGGATGTGCTTCCGACCCATCAAGGCTACAGCGAGAAATGAACTACTCCTATGCCTTCCCTATGAGGGAGAATCAAACAAAAAATGTCGAGAGTTATCAAATCAAAAAGAAAATCGGGAGATGATTAGATTCTAAGTGGATGTTAGGATTCTCACTAGGTGTAGTGAGATGGTATCAATAGATCCTGGGGAGAATCACTGGATAGCTTCTAGGGTGGTAAGGGCGACTGAAAGTCAGTCATAGGTATTGTCTTTACCCTCAGTGGAAGGACGGTATGTTGGAAGAGTTCCAAGCTAGATGCCGTGACAAACTAGACGATAAGAGCTGGTGACTCGCTATTAAAGATGCTACCAAAGAGGCGGTCTGGGTGTATATTTGTTCATGAGATGAACTAGGTTCCTTCCATTGTGTGATAATGGAGGTGTGGCTTTTGGCCTAGGAACCCCGGTCCAATCAGTGACCCAGACATATTCTAAGGCAGTGTCACCTGATCATGGAGATGATTGATCTCCAAGAGATCGAGATTAGGAGAGTAGACTCAGAGGTTAACACGGCGGATCCACTCACTGAGTCCTTTCCTGCGAGAGACTTTTATAGGGTGTTGGGTATGCTATACTACAACAACTGGCCTTAGTGCAAGTGGAAGATTGTTAGTTGTATGTATGCCCTAGAGGCCATTATTGTACATGAGATGTATATTATAATGTATGCTGGGACATATATAGGGAGGACTTTCTTGCTCGGCATGATAGTACGCTATCTGGTTGCTCTTTATCTTAACATGTATACTTACTGTCTCTCTGTTACATGTTGATAAAGCCCTTAGGATGTGTACTTGACTTCTAGGATTATGATGCAGATCATACTAGTGGGGTCTGGGTAGTCCATGAGTTCATCCTTCAATGTTCCTAGTCGTGGGAATATCAAGACGGGGTATCGATATTCCAGAGTAGACTAGCGTATATCTTCTCAACCCATGTGATGGGCGATGGATGATCCTATATCCATTGGTGTTTGACATCAGAGATGGTATACGGGTGCTCAGTGGAGACTGGGTACACTGAACGGACTCGCCGAGAACTCCTAAATGGTATTATACCTCACGTCAGATAGCAGTTCTCTAGTGACACTGGTACATGTTAGTCTGTCGACCCGAGATCGTCATAGAGTCTTATGTGTCTCCCACTGTGCTTTGATTTCCACCCTACCACGGCTCTACTGAGTCGTGAAAACAGTTGGTTTTTGGGCACAGTCCCGAGTCACATGGAGGCAATGAGCGATAGGAGGGGATTCGTCTCTCCCGGTATTGGGGGTTGATGTTGCGCTATGCTCGATTGGCCATAACTGAAATCTCTGACCAAGGTAGATGTGATTTACTGGTAAGTGTTATCAGTCGTTTCACGCACATTTTGGACGTTACATCGGTATGACTTATCAAGCTACTGAGATCTAACGTTTATCACCCATAGGCCAGATATGCGACATATTATACGAACAGACCGGACTGTATGGTAAGTGTTACTGATTGGATTCGCAGGAGTATGAGCATGCTTGCTTGTTGATCTTCTGATCGCTCAATACCCGGGTGGCCGTTACGTTTAGCAGACCTCTTGCGCCTTGTGGGTGTTTGATATGATCATCACCTACTGCCGGCGTATTGACGAGTCTTTAGAGTCCTACACAGAGGTTTCCTGGCTCAAGCAAAACAGAGTAGTAGTATATATGTGATATGCGCGTGACCGAAATTGATACGAATATGTGGTACCGTATTCTATTCTCGCGATTTGTTTTATCGGTCGATTATATGAGATATAGCCATGTTTCCCCCAATCAGAGCAAGGCTCTGTTTGAATTTCAAAAATTCAAAAATTGAAGCAACGCTTCAAATTCCGTGCGCTGCGCGCAACGCGCCACGTGTCAAAAACTGATACGTCAGCGCAGCGCCCAAGACAGTGCGCCCAATCAGAGTAAGCCTCTATTAAAAACAAAATTAAAGGAAGTAACGCTTCAGTTGCGCAAGCGCTGCGCGACACGCGTCAGCGCAGTTGCGCTGCATGTGCGCTACGCGACACGTGTCAAGCGCAGTTGCGCTGCGCTGTGCGCTGCGCGACACGTGTCAAGCGCTGGAGCATTTGCGCTAAACAGAATAAAATTCCAGTAAGATCTTTCTGTTCTTGTTAAAACAAGAAGATTGTCTTCTGTAAAACAGAAGCCCTTGGATCAAAGATCCAACGGTGGGGAAAATTCCCCAAATCACTCAGAGAAAGATCTCTTTAACAAATTTAACTAATTAATGGGCACTATATAAAGGCCCCTGGACCCCAATTCACAGGGGAACATCATCAAAAAAAAACAACAGAAACAAGAGAGAAATCAAGAATTTCAAAACAGAGAGAGCTCTGAAGAATTTTGAGAAGAACTCAAAAAAAAAGGAGAAAGGTAAAAACCTTTATAAAAGAAGAATTTCTTCTGAATAGATCATTGATCTAAGAACAAGATCAATGATCTTCAATAATAAATAAATAATAACAGTGCCTTGCACTTCCTTATGAACCATTGGTTCTGAAATCTTAAAGATTCTTTTCTTGAATCCAAAATTGGATCAAGTTATTGAAACAGTGCCTTGCACTTGCAAAAACTGCACTGTTGCGCTTCTGGGTTGGCGCAACCCACCAGGGAGCGCCACGTGTCAGCACCATAACCACTTGCGCTATGCGCTTTTAAAAATAGAGCATTGCTCTTTAAAATTGGCGCAACTCACCAGAGCGCGCCACGTGTCACAGCGCAACAGCGCAGCGCACTGGCACAGCGCACTGCGCTTGCGTGACACGTGTCACCTCCACAAACACTTGCGCTCATTAATTGGCGCAAAGCACCTGACATGCCACTGTCAATTTGATTAACGCACTGCATTATTTACAGAAGGGCCAAGCCCAATTAAAAAAGGCCTAACAGGCCAAATTAAATGCAATGCATTATTTTAAAAAAGGGCAGAGCCCAAACATATGCTCTGCATCATTTAAAAGGGACAGAGCCCAAATCAAAAGGCCTAGTAGGCCAAAAGAAAATGCAGTGCATTATTAAACTAAGGCAAAGCCCTAGCAAAGGCCTAACAGGCCAAACGCAAAAATAAACGTTGAATATTCTCAACTGGATTTAGCCCAATCATGGCCGTAAGTCCTCAAATTAAGTTGATTGAGCAAGATTGCTCTCTTAAATCAATTTACATCCGGTTCAAGGGTACATCTCTGAACTCATTTGGCACCTATCGTTGTAATCCTTCAACGACGTCAGAGAGGTGACGGGTCCCGACGACTACACATCCATACGGACTGTGGGGTCCTTAAACTCATGAACTTATGCGTCCTTAAACCAAAATACGGACTGTGGGGTCCTTAAACCCATGGACTTATGCGTCCTTAAACTACCTATGGACCACCATGTCCCTAAACTGGAACATGGACCACCATGTCCCTAAACTGGCGATGGACCGCAATGTCCTTAAACTACCTATGGACCACTACGTCCCCAAATTGGAACAATAGAGCCCTCAAACGCTCTTTTGTCGGATCTAAACGATCCCGTTTAAGTTGATCTTAGCCTCAAACATGGCTAATGCATCCTTAAACATTCAATCGGACTTCATATTCCTTAATCAACTTTGGTTCAAGGGTACATCTCCGAACTCCTCTGATTCCTGTCGTTGTGATCCCTCAACGTCGTCAGAGAGATGACGGGTCCCGACGGCCATATATTATTAAAAGGACCACTGCGTCCCTAAACTGGAACAATAGAGCTCCTAAATGCTCTTTCCGTTAAGTTGATCTTAGTCTCAAATCAGACTAACGTATCCTTAACGAACGTTTAAGTTGATCTTAGCCTGAATATGGCTAACGTATCCTTAAACTAAAAACACCAAACCCAATTCTAAGTAACTACGGATTTGGACTAATCCACGTCCTACGGGCGACGGCATAACTTAGTCTCCGTATACAATCCATGGGCATCCACAAACAAAACAAATACACACGACACAAAGTGAAATTTCTGGAGAAGGAGAAAGTTGTTACCGCGATGCGGTAGTGTAATTAACTGCAGGGGCTTGCGCCTGCAGGGAAAAGCGTCCCCACAATCAAAAACCCCTCAAGCGAGGGGGAATCTGACGAAGTCTGCTACATCGGCCGCATCCGTCTAAACCTCCGATACACGGTGCCATAAATCAACTTGGCATCTTCGGAGAGGTGGACGGATAAAACCAAATAGCATCTGCCCCGAATCTCTGGCAAGACGCCCATGTCTTGGCCGCCGTTCGGAGGGGAACAAGCCAGGTTATCGAATCAAGTGTTAATTCGATAGATTGATACACACTGATATTAGTCGGTTATATGTGATATGACCGGATCATTAAATCAAGTGTTGATTTAATGATTTAATGTATAATTATATATTTGATATATTACTTTACATTAACTAGTATTGGCTCACTTAAGATTGTTTTTCTCACTTGATGTGCACATAGTGTATATGCGATATATGTTTGTGTACATGTTTGTATCATGCTTGATGATACATGCAAACTTGGGTGTGTGTATGACTTACACCATGCTACCAATAATGAGGGGTTTTAATTATCTTAGTAAATTAAAATGAGGTGGAAATTGTTCATGGCATGAAGCTTTTGGATTACCATTGACCAAGTCCACTTGATTTGTTTTACTTAAGATATTTAAACCTAACCATTATTATTTAGCCATGGTTATGTCTCTACAATGGTTAGTATATGATACTAACCAACCCATGGTTGCATAACTAATTTCATTCACCTTGGTTTATTTTCTTGAGTTGCTTTCTTCATCTTCTTCCTCTTGCTTTCTAGCTCCATGGAAAATGGTGAAAATGAGTGAGAAAATAAAATCTAAAGTGAGCTCACTTCCTACTTCATCATCCTCTACTACTTACCATTTAGTTTAGGGTGTTCTCTTCACAAAGTTCGTTACCTAGTGA
Source organism: Agapanthus africanus (assembly GCA_030015575.1). Taxonomy (NCBI): domain Eukaryota; kingdom Viridiplantae; phylum Streptophyta; class Magnoliopsida; order Asparagales; family Amaryllidaceae; genus Agapanthus; species Agapanthus africanus. Next base: position 828,025,265 of record CM057339.1, read on the forward strand.
AGGGTTAGCTTGAGTTTGAGTCTTCTCGACGTAGATCATCTTCGGTCTCGAAGACTATGAGTAAGCTTGTTCATTTCTCCGAGGGAACCCATACTAGAGTTCGGGAGATCAATGATCGCAGCGAAGGGATGTCAACATTGAGTTTTAGAAGTGAAGGAACGGTCTACAAAGGTTGTATTCCTCATTCGCTTAGTGTAATAGTAGATTACATGTTCATTTACTCCTAAAACTCTAGTTAGATCCTAGATTAGGTTGTTTGGCATGCTAGAAAATTTTAAATACGACATGTTTGATGCCTCCCGAAACCTTGTGGTTGTGCCAAAGAAACCTACAGTCCCTGCACTGGGAGCTGTGCTCCCGATTTGACTTATGGAGTTGAACTCCTGACAGAAATTAATTTAGGGAGTTGAACTCCAATAGATTTTGAATGGAGTTAAACTCCTAATTAGAAATGATCAAAGGGGGCTGCTTTGTTTCTCCCCTTTGGCCCTGGATATTCCCAAGATGGGATTTATGGAGATGGGTCTCCTTCTTCTTCCTCTCGGCTGGCCGGATCTTGGAGAAAGGGGGTGAGATTTTAAAAATCTATCCTTTTTGAGATCTGATGGAAGATCTGAGCTCCCTTTTATGGGTTTTGTGGTGAAAACCTATTTAGTTTTGGAAAAGGAAGAGTAAAACTCTTGATTTAATTGAAAATGGAAAGAAGGTTTTAGAAGCTTGAGGAAGGAGAAGGAGGCACAAAAACCCTAGGGTTTGAGAGAATAAAAAGTTCTTTTTTTTATTCATCATCATGTTGCCTTATATAGGCTTACACATTTACACATAGCCCCTTGGGCTTTACAAAATGGCATTTTGGCCCATCCCATGCCTCATGTGCTCGTTTTTTTTGCACATAAGCCATGGGCTTTACAAAAATTTAGCTTTATCCCCATTTTGCTTACATTCATGCATAAAAAATTACATCAAAATTATTTATTACATGATTTTTATTTTGGCATGGAGGAGGCCGGCCGCGGGGCTCGACCTGGGCATGGGCGCCCCCTTGCTTGGGCTTGGGCCCGCTTACTTAGGGTTGACCTTAACTTTTACTTGGTCAACTGGGGTGCAAATTTTGACCCCAACAAAGTGCCCCCCATCAATAAATGCACACCATGTATATGAGTTGTGTGCATGAAATTGATGGATCTTGATGTTGGACTTCAAGGTGGAACATCATTCCAGGGGCGAAGCATCATCCCGGGAGCATAATTCCGGGGATCGGAGCATAATTCCGAGGGTTGGAGCATAATTTCGGGATCGGAGCATCATTCCTGAAGAGCGGAGCATGATTCCAGGGATCGGAGCATAATTCCGAAGAGCGGAGCATGATTTCAGGGATCGGAGCATAAGAGCGGAGCATGATTCCAGGGATCGGAGCATAATTCCGAAGAGCGGAGCATCATTCCAGAGATCGGAGCATAATTCCGAAGAGCGGAGCATGATTTCAGGGATCAGAGCATAATTCCGAAGAGCGGAGCATGATTCCAGGGATCGGAGCATAATTCCGAAGAGCGGAGCATGATTCCCCGGGATCGGAGCATAATTCTGACGAGCGGCAGACAATCTGACCGAAGCATGATTTCGATGCAGAGGTTGATTCCCAGGAGAAACTTAATTCTGACAGGGAAGGCAGATACTCCAAGGCAAAGCATGATTTCGACACAGGGTGCACATTCTGAGACGAAGCATAATTCCGACACAGTGCTTGCTGGTTGACTTGATTCCGAGGCGGAGCATAATTCCGACGAGGAGGTCGCTGGTTGATTCCGAGCCGAAGCATAATTCCGACAGGGAAGGCAGGTACACCGAGGCAAAACTTGATTTCGACGCGGGGTGCACTCTGAGACGAAGCATGATTCCGACGCAGAGCTTGTTGGTCGACTTGATTCCGAGACGGAGCTTAATTCCGACGAGGAGGTCAATGGTTGATTCTGAGCCGAAACATAATTCCGACAGGGAAGGCAGATACACCGAGGCGAAGCTTGATTTCGACACGGGGTACACTCTGAGACGAAGTATGATTCCGACGCAGAGCTTGTTGGTCGACTTGATTCCGAGGCGGAGCTTAATTCCAACGGGGAGGTCGCTGGTTGATTCCGAGCGAAGGATAATTCCGACAGGGAAGGCAGATACACCGAGGCGAAGCTTGATTTCGACGCGGGGTACACTCTGAGACGAAGCATGATTCCGACGCAGAGCTTGTTGGTCGACTTGATTCCGAGGCGGAGCTTAATTCCGATAGGGAGGTCGCTGGTTGATTCCGAGCCGTAGCATAATTCCGACAGGCAAGGCAGATACACCGAGGCGAAGCTTGATTTCGACGCGAGGTACACTCTGAGACGAAGCATGATTCCGACGCAGAGCTTTTTGGTCGACTTGATTCCGAGGCGGAGCTTAATTCCGACGGGGAGGTCGCTGGTTGATTCCGAGCCGAAGCATAATTCCGACAGGGAAGGCAGATACACTGAGAAGAAGCTTGATTTCAACGCGGGGTACATTCTGAGACGAAGCATGAATCCTCCGCAGAGGTTGTTGGTTTGATTTGATTTGGATTGACATCAGCATCGCTACACTGGAATATGGTACCAAAAGCGAATCATCATTTGCCCGGGGAGGATTTGGAAATTGGCTTTTTGGGCGGCATCTGCATTGCTGCACTGGAATAATGCCAGGAGCAACTCATCATTTGCCCCGGGAGGATTTGGAAATTGATGGCTTAGGAGACAAGTTTAGATCTCTATCACCTAAGCCTTTTCAATTTTATGGGCCGTAAGGGTCCCATAAAAGTATTTTCTCCCTACGAGTCGAAAGGATCTCGTAGGTGTATTTTCTCCTTAAGAGTCATGGGGACTCCTAAGTGTGTTGCTCCTTTGTGAGTCGTAAGGATCTCACGCGGGAGTTTTCTCCTCACAAAGTCGAGAGGATTTTGTGAGTGCATTTCATCTCTTTTTCACGAGTTTGCGCCCTTTCGGGTTTTCACAAACTCGCCGGCAGTCCTGCAGTTTTTACTCACGGAGCCCTTTCGGGTTTTCATCCGTGCCCATTTTGCTTGTGGACATATCTTTTTTTTTAATCTTCATCGCTGGTGGGACTTTGAATGTGGTCTCGCCGGTAGGACTTGAGAGAGATTGGTATCGTTTTACGCCCTTGGATTGTATACGGTTTTGCAGGATGTATGATCCAGACCGTAGGGCCGGAAAAATTTTGGGACTTTGTTGGCGTGTGCATCGTTGCACTGGAATATGGTACCAAGAGTGACTCATCATTAGCCGTTGGGGTATGCGATTTGGAATTTGGTTGGCGTCTGTGTCGCTGCACTGAAATATGGTACCAGGAGCGACTCATCATTCGCCACTTGGGGATTTGGATTTTGGTTAGCGTCTGCATCGCTGCACTGGAATATGGTACCAGGAGTGACTCATCATTCGCCACTTGGGGATTTGGATTTTGGTTGTCGTCTGCATCGCTGCACTGAAATATGGTACCAGGAGCGACTCATCATTCACCATTTTTTTACCGCGATTGCTCTATCATTTTAGCTTTTCTTATCACGAAGGTCGCGATTGCCCTATCATTTCGGCTATTTATTCGCGGTTGCCCCATCATTTCGGCTTTATTTTTCATCTTTAATTTTTACTCGCTGATTTTTATTGTGAGTTGCCCCATCATTTCGGCTTTTTATTATTATTATTTTTTTTGTTTTATTTACACATTTTTTACTTCCTCAGTTTAACGACTTAGAGGTCAATTATTCCCAGTTTAATGACATGGTGGTCAGCTGTTTCCAGTTTAAAGACTTAGAGGTCTACTGTTTCCAGTTTAACGACTTAGAGGTCATATGTTTCCAGTTTAACGACTTGGTGGTCATCTGACGGGGAGCTTAGAGACGATACTCGATTGAGCAGTTGTCAGGTGCACCGCTGGAACTTGCTCGAGATGCCTTGTTATTTTGTCGGTGTTGATGGCCTTGCCCCCAGCTGGGGCCGAGGAAAGTCGTTCAAATACCGAGTTGCGTTCGAAGATGGCAATTGAAAATTGTTAACCTGCAAATAGAAACATGATTTCAGTACAGGCAATCGATATGATTATTGATTGAGTTTGCATGAACGTTTAACCCGAAATATGGGAGGAGAGATAATGTCCCACCGGGCGTGCCATAATCTGTAGGGTGTTTTTCGTCACCCTATTGAGATGGGAATACATGCACGCTTGTCAGGTATACTACAGATTCCCCCTATCTAGGGTAGGCTGAGGTTTATTGATTGTGAGGATCTGAATCTCCGGCAGTTGCGGACTAAGCTGTCGTTAATTACCCCTCACCTTTGGAGCGAGAGAACCTCCGATTGACGGGTCAAACAGGTCATGCGAACTCAATGTGCAGTATTGTGTTTTGAAGGGGTTTTGGATATATCGGGGGCCCCGCAGAGTTTTTACGGGGGTCCCGCTACCCGGATAGCGAAGTGGGGGTCAAGGGGGCTAGCAGCCCCCTTGCGGGGTGCGGGGCAACGCCCCGTTAGAAAATTTTTTCTAACAGGGACAGTGTCGTGGAGTGTGTGTGTGTATCTATATATATACATATATATATAAGAAAGGGAAAAAGCGTCCAAAGGATGCATGGGGGACCAACGCCTCATGTGCGTGGCATGCAGGCGCTGGGCGCCGGCGCCTCACGTGCTTGGCACGTGGACGCTAGCGTGCTGGGCGCTGGGCGCCAGCGCCCCACGTGCTTGGCATGCGGACGCTGGGCGCCAGCGCCCCACGTGCATGGCACGCGGGCGCTGGGCGCCAGCAGGGAAAGGGACTTGGTCCCTGCACTGGGAGTTGTGCTCCCGATTTGATTTATGGAGTTGAACTCCTGACAGAGATTAATTTAGGGAGTTGAACTCCAATAGATCTTGAATGGAGTTAAACTCCTAAAAATATTTAGAAATGATCAAAAGGGGTTGCTTTGTTTCTCCCCTTTGGCCCTGAATATTCCCAAGATGGGATTTATGGAGATGGGTCTCCTTCTTCTTCCTCTCGGCTGGCCGGATCTTAGAGAAAGGGGGTGAGATTTTAAAAATTTCCCATTTTTGAGATCTGATGGAAGATCTGAGCTCCCCTTTGTGGGTTTTGCGGTGAAAAACTATTTAGTTTTGGAAAAGGAAGAGTAAAACTCTTGATTTAATTGAAAATGGGAAGAAGGTTTTAGAACCTTGAGGAAGGAGAAGGAGGCACAAAAAACCCTAGGGTTTGAGAGAATGAAAAGTTATCTTTTTTATTCATCATCATGTTGCTTTATATAGACTTACACATTTACACATAGCCCCTTGGGCTTTACAAAATGGCATTTTGCCTATCGCATGCCTTATGTGTTCATTTCTTTTGCACATAAGCCATGGGCTTTACAAAAATTTGGCTTTATGCCCATTTTGCTTACATTCATGCATAAAAATTTACATCAAAATTATTTATTACATGATTTTTATTTTGGCATGGAGGAGGCCGGCCGCGGGGCTCGACCTGGGCATGGGCCCACTTGCTTAGGCTTGGACCCGCTTACTTGGGGTTGACCTTGACTTTGACTTGGTTAACTGGGGTGCAAATTTTGACCCCAACACTCCTATCCGGGAACAAGCAAAACCATGTCTGATGTAAAATGTAGGCTCGTGCGTGCTACTCGATCGCCGCAGGGGTAGCATCCGCGGCAGACTCAGCACTAAACGCCTCCCGCAGGCCAACTCAAGTTAATGCTACCGTCTCTCTTTTTCCCAACATGCGGAATCCTACCCAATAAACTGGGACACAAATATGACCAATCGTGGCTGTACTCCACAGCAATCGGCTCTCCGTCTATAGGCATACCAAGCAGCACAACGACGTCCTGAAGGGTGATAGTCATCTCACCAACTCTAAACTGAAATATGAAGGTCTCTAGCCTCCATTTATCTACCAAAACCATAATCAAGACTCTATCTAGACATATATACTCTAATCTAGATAGAAAATGAAAGCCTGCCCGCTGCAGCTCACCCTGCATACGGGCATCTCCAGCTGGGATCATGTTGCTCTGGACTGAGTGGTCAACGCATGTAATCACCTGATCACTCCGTCAATTACAAAAAGAGAATTTATATCAGTAACGTATAAATAACATATGTAATTAGAGAAAATAAAATTACAAAGTTTTACCTATACTAATACGGCGCTGGCTGACCTGTGGTCAGCCTGTAAGTACAGAACAGTTGCATCTATAGGTCCAGGCTCCATAAGTATATCTACACAATAAAAATGTTGACTTATATTATTTTTGAAAAAAATGATCATGTATAACAAAGAACATATGTGTGCGTGCATGTGTGTATATGTATGTTTGTTTTTTGTGTTTGCACATGTGTATGTGTGTATATGCATGTGTGTGGGTATTTTCAAAGTATATGCGGTGATTATCAATGGCGACGTGGGGCTGGAGGATTTTTATATCGTGCCTTGTTATGACCATACTCATTGCAGATGTTGCATCTATTTTACCTATATCTTTCTCGTGAATCATCCATAACATATTTGATACGAGTAAAACGTGGTCGTTCTGCTTGTCTCCCACCGATAGGTGGTAGTATAATTAGACCGTTGTATGCCTCCCAATATCGGCTATCAGATACAGGATGGAACAATGGGGCATAAGCAGTTTTGTATTTGGAGACAGAATACCACTTCGAAATAAGATCGTGATGTGTAATGTTCCCCCCACCCTCTGCTCGTGTGTATGCTAAAATTACATGTGAACAAGGAAACTTTTGCAACTTAGGTATATTGCACGTACGACTGCAGTTCCAGCCATCGATGACTACGCCGTAATTTTTTCTATATTTGTCAGTCACCTGCCATTCAGACCGGTTGAACCTCACGATCCAAGCATGCCTAGCATCAGTAGCTCTTTTTGTTATTAATTGTTCGAACTTAGGACATAACTTTATCGTCCACTCTTGTCCCTCCTGACATCGTACAAAGAAGTATTTGTTTGCCCTGTAAAAAGTCCGTCCTACTAAGGTCTGAATAGGCAAATATCGAGATCCTTTTAAAATCCCGTTAAAGTTTTCTGAAGCATTCGTAGTTATCATGCAAAATCGCCTACCAGCATTTTTCGAAAGAGCCCATCTTGTTTCTTCATTTTTAAGACTACTTTCAATCCATTTAAGTTTCTCTATCAGCTTATATATGTCAAGTTGTCTGGTGTACATGCAATTTGAGAGAACAAACTCTGTAAGGTTTTGCCACTAAATCCAGCAGTTGAGAAGTTGTCTCTGATATGTCACATACAATAACGATGACCATGAGATTCCGACCATGATTTTCTTAGTACAGGAATCGCTTTCATCCGGTCAAATATGAAAGTAACGTGTCTTCCCCGCACGGATGGAATGTAGAGATGAATGCAATCAATGAACCGCTTTCAATTTTCAGTGGTTTCACCTCCAACTACAGCATATGCCAAAGGATAAAAGCCATCATTTGCATCAGCACCGGTAGCAATGAGCAAAGTCCCTTTGTATTTGTCGTATAAGTGTATCCCATCAATACTGAGAACGGGACAATAATAAGCGAAACCATCAATGGCCGGTCCGAATGCCTAAAATGCACCGGTAAAATATCTTATTCTTTCTGACATAGAAGCGTCGGTTATCTTGAAGATAGTCCCGGGATTAGTAGATTTGATGGCGGTAAGATATCATGGCAGATGTTCATACGAATCTTCCCAATCTCCGTATATTTTAGACAATATCCTATTCAACGAATTTCGTACCTTCATATAATTTATTTCAATGAATAGTGTATCTTTTATAAGCATTTGAATCGTTTTAGAGGTCAAATCAAAATCCGCTTTCACAAAAGACAATATCTTGTTATATATGAATATAGAAGTGGTCTGTTTATAATTTGAATTCACTATAGAATTTACACAAGTATGATTACCTGCATACTTCTTTATCGGCCAATGTCCCATCGGTGATTTCTTCAAGATATATACATGAAGCCTCCACGGGCAGTTTGCGTCTATTTTACAAACGACGGTGTACTTGGTCATGGTAGTTTCGATTGGTTTAAAAGAAACTCCGTGTTTAATTGACCAAAAGCTGACCGCCTGAATTAACTTCTCCTTATTCTCGAACAAATCGCTGACCTTCAACCCACTTTCAATATCGACTGTCGAAAGCCTATCAGCACGAAATTTGACATTCTCCATTATCGCTGTAGATAACATGTGAGCATTTGTCATGTTATTAGCAAGTAGATCTTCGAACGTAACGAAGTCATTATTAATACATGAATTAGTAATCCACTGCTTATCATTATCATCGTCAAGGACATATGTAATTTGCATGCTATCTTGTGCTTGAATCTCGTTCTCATCACCAGAATCATCATCATCATCACTTTCATCTCTATTATATTCCAACACCGCTGGATCCGTAGCAGGCATATCGGTTGGATGTGCGGAACAAACATTAGCGGCTTGCATGGTACTTGATGTTCCGGGTTCATACCGACGAAATCCCGACCTATCGTCTGCAAATGGTGTCTAGCCCGTATTGTATGACTGCATATGCTCGGTATTTTGCGGTAGAATATTGAAGCCGAAACTTGGTATTGGTATGCAATTAAAACCGAATCTTGGCGGTGACATGCAATTATAACCGACCGGCGGTACATAAGAACTGCATACAGATTTATGAATACTTAGTAACGATAGCATATCTCCACTCTTAATAAATAGTGTTCCGCTAAATATACATACGGTATAAAGATATGCAAGGTAATACTTATGTTGTAAACTGCCAATTCACTTGCGTCCCACTTGATGTGCCTTCATATACGTAACTTTGATCTCTATACCGTTCATCATTGGTGGGAGACATAAAGCCGGTAGAACCAGCATTCCTATTGAGCATGCATGTCATTTCTCCTTGCGGGTGATACCCGGATGCTCGAAAAGAAGAATCATGCACTTCAGAATAAGGTTCGGACAGTTGAGTGGACGTCAATATCTCCTTCTTCACAAATAGCTCGATCGATTCCAATTCCGATGCAAGCATGACTTGTGTATCCTCGTCATCGGATACTTCAATAGCGGTATATTCATGCTCCGTCGGCCATTTGTATATTAAGGAGATATTGAACTTTAATGGATTAATTTTGGTAGCTTTGTACACTACTTGGCACAGCTCGTTGTATGTGCAAGACTTCTTGACTCTAGTCATCTTAGTTTTTCTTCCGACATATTCAGAAATATTATTTTTGTAACAGCTCTGAAAACCCCTATACAAAATTAACTTGTTTAATTTATAGAATGGGTATTTCAGTCTGATTAGAAATTATAAATTATTTTTGTTCAATAAAAACAAGAAGCAACTCGTTGCTCACTGGTACAGCCTCTACACTGCTGTGACATAGCCTGTGTGTTAGAATCCCATCAGTCCCAATTATTTTTAATATTTTTCTTTTTAACTTTTCGGAAGCCTAATAGTTGCACGTGCAATACATGGAGAATCGAAAAGTTTTAGAAAAATCAAACGGGATAAATGAGGAGTTAACATTGGTTAAAATACCTGGCACAAATCTCGAGGAAAATCGCCAAGATCCGACCACCCGTTTCATCATCTGGCCGCCAGCGACGGTTCGCCTATCCCCAATTGCCTCCGCTCTTTGCCCCCACACCTCTTCAACTCCCCTCTATTTCCCTGTACTGTTTGTTTTTCCTGCAATTAAACAGTAATTATCCAAATCCTCATTAACACCATTTTAATTCTTTTTAATTCAAATATTTTAATTCTCATACACTCAATTCTTCACTATAAACATACCCCTTCCCTAGCTCTCCCCCATTCTGAAAATTACTATCAAAATTCTCAAAAATTCTCTAAGTGTAAAGTGGAGTTAAGCAAGCCAAGAGGAGTAGCGATCAAATCTCAATGACCGGAGCTTTCCCGACGCTACCGCGACGCCAAGGAGACCCCACTCTCTTCCTTACCCTCTTATTAACACTGCGCAACCAGTAGGTCCCTTTTCTATCTTTTTCTTTCATCTCAAATCGTATTCTAAAATCATACCGACAAAACGGAGTTAACCATAAATGTATTTTCTTTTAAAATGTTTTTATCATTCTTGATAGGTAAATATGTCGCATAATCACCCTAATATCACTTCAAATCAATATTCACATCATTTACCTTTTTGTGTAACCAAAATTCCATGCGAAATAACTATATAACGATTTTTTTCAGAAAAATACCATGAACTTTAGTATATTCGTTATTTCGATAACCAGCATATATAACTCTAAGAAATTCATGGAGTAACGACCTGCCCCACACGCACACTTTTGATTCATAGCACGATATTTAGATGTATGGTTAATTTAAAAGAATACGTTTTTCAACCATCACTTTATAAAAATATATTTTTATCGATGTTTTTACTGTCTTTTGCAATTGCGCCTCTACAACTCTCGTTAGGAGACCGGCTAATGGATGGTGCGGATTATCGCACATCTTTGGGATAGTAGAGCGAGATGCAGAACCCCTCACGGAGAATTCGGTCTCGAAAGGAAATAAAAATACGATTTAAAAGAAATATGACTTTTCTAAACAAAACTAAATTTTGAAAAATTATATAAAATTATGAATCCTCATTTTCAATAAAAACAAATTATAAAAATCATATGTTAAAATGAAAGATTAAAGTTTTAAATAAAAATACCATCAAATTCCCAAAAGTAGTAGTTTTCATAAAAATACCATAAACCTTTAAAAACTAGGTTTTATCGCTAAAATACCCCTAAAAATTAAAATACATGTTCATAAAAACCCTAAATATTATAAATCAACCTCGAGATTTATTTTTAAACAATATTAAAATATTTTTCATAAAACCCCCTCTAGAAATGTAAACAATATAAATACAATGTAAAGAACAATAATAAATTTTTAAGGACTCTAAATTAATATAGGCTTAAGCAGTATCATTTCTCTTGAGCCTCAGGGAGCCGAAGAAAGTGAATGCTTTCCTATTCAGGTTAGAAAAATTAACAAAGTTATCAATGACAATTGTCTTGAAAAAGACACAAATCTTGCCGTTCATGTGCAGCAGTTGTCTGATTTCTCCCGAACTTAAGATCTTCAAAACTTAAATCCATTCATATGAAATGTCTATAACTTGAACACAAACTCGAACCTAAACCGGACTTCAAACTCAACTCAAATCCAAACTTGAACTTGAACTCGAACTCAATCTACTCGACTAAATTGATTCAATCCAAGATTGTAATTGACATGACTCGCATTCCACTCGACCCACTCGACTTCATTCTATAACTTTTGCAATATATGGTTTTGATCAAGATATGTTATAATCAACCAATTAATTCAACTAAGGCTATCTTACAGTCATATATATTATATTCAGGGTGTTTAGGATAGTTTCTTGTGTGAATCCAACGGAGCTTCAGGAGTCCCGTATTAACCTATTTTTTTCATTTACTCGAACCTTAGTCGGGTCGACTCCTCCACAGCTTGGAGTCCCGATACTAACACATGAAATGGACCCGTGTTTCCTTACTCCTTGGGCCCTACTCTTGAGCTCGTGAATACTTTTACGGCTGCGTTGACATTCACACTTGGAACTTAACGTTAACATAATGATCATATAGAGACTTATAGATACATATACACATATTCAGATGTACACACTTTTACTGGTCCTTTATATTATTTCTGTTATTATATACTTGTCACTTTCCACTCTTGCCCTACCTTTGGGACTTACCGAGCGCTAATTCGCTGACGGGCATTCCACCCACCTTTGTTTTCTTGGAGTGTTCGTCAAATACGGTCGAGACGGAGGAAGTGGAGGCTACAGAGGAAGATTACGATCAGATAGCTACTCGGGATTAGCTTAACTTCCTTTTTTCTTTCAGCTTATGTATGCCATATGTTTAGATATTTTCTTTTATTGTATTTACTTTCCAATTGAAACTCATGTACTTGTAATATTTCAAGCTGAATGTAAATAAAGATATTTGTTGAAAATTTTACGGTCTTTATTTATTCTTGCATTATGTATTATTGTTTGAATACGTTTAGTATATTTATCTAGGGAATGACCTTCTCTGAATAAAGATGCCGCGAGCTTGCCACGTCATCGTTTCCGTCTACCAGGAAGAAGAGCATGACAGGTTTTATTGGCGGTCCATGCAGGTCTGTTCTGCATGAAATCGTAAACAATATACTCTAAGAATTAATAAGTTCAACAAACCTTTTCATTCCTTGCATTTCAAATTTCTTGAATCTATCATAACCTATCTTTTATATTAAGGTGATGGACTCTCCAATCAATTCCAACACCAACGTCAACGGTAATACTCCACCTCCTACACTACCACCATCACCTACCATTGCAGCTCCTATTAATGAGCAAATAGTACTGCTTGAGGCTATCAAGAGCCTATTAGAGGGTCAGCAGCAACAGATTGCTATCCTTATGAACCGCCCCGAGGCCGAAGCACCTGGAGTAAAATAGTTCCGGGCCTTACACCCAAAGAACTACTTGGGTAAAGAGAGCCCGCTTGAAGCAGAAAAATAGGCCCATGCGATAGAGGATGATCTAGCAGTGGCTCAAGTGCCAGATATAGCTTGGGTAAGAGTTGCTAAGTTTCAACTGACCGATAATACTAGAGTATAGTGGAAAGCCAAGGTGATCCGTCTCGCGCAACCTATAGAATGTAGAACATTCCGAGACCTTTTCGATGCGAAGTACTTTCAAGAGACTGCCCGCTTTGACATGAAGCAGCAATTCATCCATCTACAGCAAGGCTCGATGTCGGTCAAGTCTGTGGATGAATATGATGCTGAGTTTACTATGCTCGGCAGGTAAGATACAGTCTCAAGTTCAATTTTCCTATCTCTCTTACAACATTGTTAACATAAGGTCGTAACAAGTTCGTTGCACACCTTATTCCCACTGCTGAGATCCGGGCACGACGATTCCAGTAAGGGTTGGACCCTGAAATCCAAGCCGCACTCGCTACATGGGATTTCCAAATCCACAAGCTTGCTTTGAAGGCTACCTGACGATATGAGGCAGTTGTGAAGAAGAAGGGCATGTCGTAGTTGGCCAGTGTGAAACGCCCTGTGCACCAGATCGCATGAGGGGTCTCTTCCAGGCCAGCTTTCAACGGACCATCTCGGAGGCCAGGAGGTTCGTTCGACAACTACAGGCCAGAATTTTGCAGCTACTGCAAAAGAACATGTCATTTAGTGAAGAACTACCGTAAGGCAAACAACTTGTGCTTGATCTGTGGGTCTTGTACTCACGCTATCGGAGCATGCCCCCAAAACCGAGGACCTAACAACCCTCCAGCTAGACCGACGATCCAAGCTCCTCCTACCCGGTTAACTCTACCAGCTCCCACACCCAGATCGCTCAAGCTCAACGCCGAGTGTTTAACCAGGCACAGAGGAAGGTGCCGCGACGCCAAGTATTCACTATGTCGGTCGAAGAGGTCGAAGCTACAGGTCAGGTTATCATCTTATATTTGTTATACCTAAACCCATCCCACGCGACTTAGGTATAACCTTAGTAGCCACCCTACTTGCACTCGCGCTCTTCGACACTGGGGCATCGTATTGCTTCATGTCACAACAATTCATAAGAACTAACGCGATCCCAGTTAAGTTGCCTGTATCCAGCTGGAATGTCAGTTCAGAGAACGACATTCTAAAAGCAACTTTGGATACGATCTGTGTCCAGTAGTCGTATGAAGTCGAGAATTCTATGCGGACTTCAAGGTGCTGGACATACCGAATTTCGATGTAGTCTTAGGAATGGACTGGCTGGGAACTTTCTTGCTACCATCAACTATCGCCAAAGGAAGGTAGTGTTTGAAATACCAGATCACCCAGTATTCTATTTCAAAAGCGGAGACCAGACTTTAGAGCCTAGTATCTACCGAGCGAAACCAAAAAAGGCAGAGATTGCAGCGATGAAAGCGGAAGGATCGAAACCAGAGGTCGTTAGAGAGTTTGAGGATGTTTTCCCTTAAGATATCAAGTTTGCCTCCCGATTGAGCTCTTTAATTCAGTATTGATTTGAAACCCGGCACACAACCTGTAATCAAAGCTCCATACCGACTAAGTCCAGAGGGATTAAAGGAGATCCGTATTCAGTTGGACAAACTCCTGAAGAAAGGTTGGATCAGATCCAATACTTCAAGTTAGAGATCACCAGTGTTGCTAATGAAGAAAAAGGAAGATACCTGTCGGATGTGTGTAGGTTATCGAGTTCTGAATGAAGTAACGATTAAGAACAAGTATCCGCTATCTCGCATCGATGACCTTTTCGATTAGTTAAGTGGATCTTGTGCATTCTCAAAGTTAGATTTTCGTTCAGGATATCATCAGGTGAAGGTCAAGAAGTCCGACATTCCGAAGACGGCGTTTAGGACTCGTTATGGCCATTACGAATATCTCGTAATTCCATTTGGAGTGACAAATGCATTTGCCATCTTTTTGAATATGATGAACCAAGTTTTCCGAGAGTACTTAGACAAGCTTATTGTTATCTTTATCGACGACGTCCTGGTAGTCACGCCCCGCTTCCCAGTATACGGCGAAGGAGATACGACTGGTCCGCTACGTATATACACAGAAGTACATACGCTAAGCGTATCTAAGTAATATAAAAGTAAATACACAAGAGACAACATATAATAAAAACATCAACTTTTATTTATTAACATTTTTTTGTACAATGCAAGAAAAGGAAATACAACTAAAATAAAACGATGCCTAAACAATGGCATAACAGGAAATGAAAAGTACTGAATGGAAAATGTACAATGAAACTAGAGCTCTGGTTCTTCAGCAAACTGCTCCAAGTCTTCTGCAGATGGCTCGATCTCTGCCGGGTCCAAACCACCTGACGACATTGAAGGAAGAAAGAAATAGAATGTCGTCAGCGAACAGATCGCTCGGTAAGTCCCAAAGATAAGAGAAAAGTATAGTAGACAGAATAAGAAGGTATCTTTTAAAATTGTATTATCTTGTCGTAATGTTGTGTTACCGCTGTTGTTTGTAGCTTGGTACAGAAGGATACCAGTGTATACGAGAGGGGTCTCTATATGCTAGAGACCAGGGCAAACGGAATGTACAAGAAACCATTAAGCCACGGTACAACAGCAACGGAATATAGGTTAGGTGTCTTAATCTTACCGCCTCGTGCCACTTTTAACACCTTCCGTACCAATCTACCCCTTAAACCCCGTAGTGTTTTATTTGTATTGTTTTGTACTGTAAATTGAATTGAGTGTATAATTGATTGACTGACCGAAACCATGATATCGGTAAACGGATATAACCGTAGAATCATGTATATAGAATAACTGGAGAACCATGTAAGTGGAATGTATATCCATGGTTCGGTTCGGTCAAGTTGTATAGATTGATAATTGGACTTGTGGATTCCTGTTGAAGATTGCAGATTGATAATTGGACTTGAATCATTTTCAAGTCAGATTAATCAGACTCAAATCCAAGTCAGACAATTAGAAATGTAAATCGAAATCTTGATTATTTCTTAAACCTATAATTGCTAGGGTCCTTAGAGTAATTTAAAAAACTTGAGGGGGTTTTATGTAAAAATACTTTTATATATTTTTCAAAATACACCTCAAGTATTCATTATTCGTCTTTAGAGTTGTAATGAAGGTGGATTTTGTATTGTGATATTTCTAGTGAAAATATCCTAGTTTCAGAAATAAAGGTATTTATTTGTAAAATTGATTTATTTGGAATTCATGGTATTTTAGTGTAAAATTTATTCTTGTGATTTTTAGAAAAAGGTGGAATATTTATATCATAAAAAAATAGATATTTTAATGATAAATATACATATATTTATACAAAAATAATTTTAATAAATATTTTATATTCTAAAAATCTCATTTTCTTAAGATGTCGTATTTTAAATCTTTCGAGACCGAATGCTCCTTGCGGAGGTCTGAATCTCGCACTACTAAGTCCGAGGATGTGCGATAAACCGCACCATCCCGAACGGATTCCCCAAAATGGGTTGTAGCGGCGCTTTGTAAGATAGTAAAATACTAATCCTTTAGAAAACGGTTTTATGAAGTAAGTGGTATTTATTTGTAAAGATATATATTTTCCGTATTGTATGTTCTAGATTCTCCTAAGTTAACTATTCTATTCCTAACTGGTCCAGACGACAAGTTGTGGGATGTCTCAAATCGCCTCTTCACCGCCAATTGTGATCAGGTAAGTACAAGTGAGGAAAGGAGGGATCCGCTCACGAATCACCGTGAGACGGGCCTTTTAAAATTACCTTTCTCACTTGCCTAGCCTAGACACCACAAAGTCAGGTTTAGATAAACGACCGATATCCATAACTTATCGTATATTCATAATAAGTGGTACTTCTTTAAAAAGTGTATCAAAACTAAATCTTTTAGAAATGGTTTTATTAAATATATGGTATTTAAATGAAAATGTTTGTTTTTCTCGTATTCTAGGTTCTCGGGGGTGTTGCATATGAGTGTGTGAGGAGCTAGGTCGTTACCTCGTGATCTACTTTAAATGTATAGCAAGTTTGATGGAGTTAAATGAAGGATTGAAACAATGTGGTATTTAAGTGAAAAATACGATAAATTGAAATAGCTATCATTTCATGTGACGAAACTTGATCAAATTGTTTGATTAGTATTTAATAGTCAACATGAGGAAGTTTAGGTATGATTGTATTAGTGAGAAGTGGAATTTTATAGAAAACTGAATCGGAAATCGGATTTGTTCCGATTCCGTCGGGTTTTGTAAATTCGTATTTTGAGAATGGAAAAGAGAGATGAAAAGGGACTTACGGGTTTTAGATTACACTAGAGAGTGAGAGAGAACTAGAGAGATCACCGATGTGTTGCGTCATCGCCGGTAGTTCCTAAAACGATCGCCGGAAGTTCCGCCGGAAATTCGTCGGAGCTTCGCCTTGAGCTTATTTTCAAAGTACACGATTCTTGGAAATTTTTTGAGAGAGTGGGCTCAGGATTTTGTGGTGAGAGGGTAGAGAGTAGGGGTGTATTTATAGGGTAGGCTAGGGTTAGGGTAGATGAAGGGTTTTTTAAAAAAAATTGTAAAATATAGGAAATTCATTAAAAACTGTAGTAAATGGGGTATATTTAACTTTCTGGAACCGATCCAATAAATTAGAGTGTGCAGGGGAGTTGGGCAGCTGAAAAGACACAAATTTTGTGTTGACGACTCGGCCGTCCGGCCGAGTCCGGCCGGCGGCGCCGGCCGACTCGGCCGAGTCGGGGTGCCAGAAGCTGGGGGGTCGCCGGAGTAAGGTACTGGTATTTTAAGTTTTTCAGGTTTAGTTCAAGTTTTGGGAGTTATGGTGTGTAGACTGTTGGGCTTCCAAAGGATTTAAAACAAAATAATATTAAAAAATAATGTGGGGCAGGGGATTTGAACTCTGGTGGCTTGATTCAACATTGTAAGGTGTTACCAATGAGCTACAAGCTCCTTCTTATAATTATTGTGTGAAATAAATACTTAAAGTGGTAACAGCAACATTAAATACCCCAAGTATACTTCAAATTTAAATCAATTTTATGTATACTAAAATGGAGTTGTTATATTCTACCCTCCTTACAAAAATTTCGTCCTCGAAATTTACAACTTTTATTTAAGAACTAGTTTACAAAGAGGTGAGGATATCTTGCACGCATTTCATCTTCCCTTTCCCAAGTGAATTCTCCTGGAGTGTCTTTCCTCCACATTACTCGGACCAAGTTAATTTATTTGTTCCGAAGTGTCTTCACTTTTCTGTCCAGGATCTCCACAGGCTGTTGCTCACAAGACAAGTCGGGCTGTATAGTGAGCTCGGAATAATCAAGAACATGGCTGGGGTCACTCACATACTTTCTGAGTTGGGATATGTGGAACACATTATGCACTCCTTCCAATGAGGGTGGAAGCGCTAAGCGGTATGCCACTTCACCGGCTCGTTCGAGTATGTCGAACGGTCCAATGTATCTCGGACTTAATTTACCCCGTCTTCCAAATCGGATCACTCCGCGGTTCGGAGATATCTTCAAGAATACGTGATCTCCTGGCTGGAACTCTAAGTGTCGTCTCTTCGCATCAGCCCGGTGTTTCTGTCGATCTTGGGCTATGCGCATCCTTTCCCTAATAGTACGAACTATATCAACAGTCGCTACTATCATCTCTGGTCCAAGAAGTTCCCTATCTCCAATATCGTCCCAACTTAATGGTGATCGACACTTCCTTCCATACAATGCTGCAAAAGATGCCATTCCTATGCTTGCTTAGTAGCTGGGCGCTGTGGGTAATTGTTTGCTGGCCTGGGTGCAGCAACTGGGTTTTGCCTTTGGAGACAAGACTCAATATCATGAGTAGCTGAGCCACAGACTAAGCAAAGACGGTTGGCTCCCGGCAGTCTTTCATTATATGTCCGGCTCTCTTGCAGTAGGTACAAAAGGCTGGGCTGGGACGATGGTTCGGTACTCCGGGTCGCCTTGGCACAAAAGGTGGTCTGGACGAGGCTCCTCCTGCCATCTGATTGGCAGGGCGCTTAACTCCTGCAGACTGAGGTCTGCCCCTTGCTTTTATCACTGCCTCATAACTGCGGGCAGCTTCCAGAGCATCCTCATGTGTCAGAAATTTCCCTGTGGCTAGTGCAGCCTGAATTTCTGTGTCCAAACCTTGTTGAAAACGACGGGCTCTGATATCATCAGTCGGTATCAAGTGTACCGCGAACCTGTTTAAGGATTGTGTTAGCTGTGTAGTATGTGATATTTAAAATTTTAAATACTGTGACATATCTTACCGACTTAGCATGGTGAATTCAGCGTCATACTCATCTACGGACTTGTCCCACATCGAACCTTGTTGTAGATGAATGAACTGCTGCTCCATGGCAAACCTGGCAGTCACAGGGAAGTACTTCGCGTCGAACTTCTCGCGAAAAGTCTTCCATTCAATAGGCTGTACAAGACGGCTTTCTTCCGCCTTCCACCAGTTGCGAGCATTGTCCGTGAGCTGCAGTTTCGCCACACGGACGCAAGCTATGTCTGGCACTTGTGCTGCCGCCAGATCATCCTCTATGCTTTGTGCCCATTCCTCAGCTTCAAGAGGACTTCCCTTTCCGTAGAACTGCTTGGGATGTAAAGCCCTGAATTGCTTTACCCCAGGATCGTCAATCTCGGGATGGTTCAGGAGTTGTTGTTGTCCCTCAAGAAGGCCACGGATCGCCTCGAGTAGCACCGTTTGCTCGGTGGGTGCCGTAGGAACAGTAGGAACGATTGGTAGTGGAGGTGGAGGCGTGTTGTTGACGTTGGTGCTGGTGTTGTTCGGGGAATCCATAACCTTGAAGAAAAATTTGGGTTAGGACAGATTCAAGTACATGAAATGATAAGATTCAAGGAATATGAAATTGTAAGATTCAAGGAACATGAATTGTAAAGAATATTTTAGTTGCTGGTTCTTGTGTTATATTGCTTAGGTTGTTCACGCAGAACAGAACTGCATGATAGAGTTTCATACAGCTCTGACCTGCATGGGCCACCAACAAAACCTGTCACGCCCCGCTCCCAGTATATGGCGAAGGGGACGCGACTGGTCCGCTACGTATATACTCAGAAGTACATACGCTAAGCGTATCAAAGCAATATAAAATTAAATACACAAGAGACAAGATATAATAAAAGCAGCAACTTTTATTTATTAACATTCTTTTGTACAATGCATGAAAAGGAAATACAACTGAAATAAAACGATGCCTAAACAATGGCATAACAGGAAATGAAAAGTACTGAATGGAAAATGTACAATGAAACTAGAGCTCTGGTTCTTCAGCAAACTGCTCCAAGTCTTCTGCAGATGGCTCGATCTCTGCCGGGTCCAAACCACCTGACGACATTGAAGGAAGAAAGAAATAGAATGTCGTCAGCGAACAGGTCGCTCGGTAAGTCCCAAAGATAAGAGGAAAGTATAGTAGACAGAATAAGAAGGTATCTTTTAAAGTTGTATTATCTTGTCGTAATGTTGTGTTACCGCTGTTGTTTGTAGCTTGGTACAGAAGGATGTCGGTGTATACGAGAGGGGTCTCTATATGCTAGAGACCAGGGCAAACAGAATGTACAAAGAACCGTTAAGCCACGGTACAACAGCAACGGAATATAGGTTAGGTGTCTTAATCTTACCGCCTCGTGCCACTTTTAACACCTTCCGTACCAATCTACCCCTTAAATCCCGTAGTGTTTTATTTGTATTGTTTTGTACTGTAAATTGAATTGAGTGTATAATTGATTGACTGACCGAAACCATGATATCGGTAAACGGATATAACCGTAGAATCATGTAAATGGAATAACTGGAGAACCATGTAAGTGGAATGTATATCCATGGTTCGGTTCAGTCAAGTTGTATAGATTGATAATTGGACTTGTGGATTCCTGTTGAAGATTGCAGATTGTAGATTTACTTGAATCATATTCAAGTCAGATTAATCAGACTCAAACCCGAGTAAGACAATTAGAAATGTAAATCGAAATCTTGATTATTTCTTAAACCTATAATTGCTAAGGTCCTTAGAGTAATTTATAAAACTTGAGGGGGTTTTATTTAAAAATACTTTTATATACTTTTCAAAATACACCTCAAGTATTCATTATTCGTCTTTAGAATTGTAATGAAGGTGGATTTTGTATTGTGATATTTCTAGTGAAAATATCCTAGTTTCAGAAATAAAGGTATTTATTTGTAAAATTGATTTATTTGGAATTCATGGTATTTTAGTGTAAAATTTATTCTTGTGATTTTTAGAAAAAGGTGGAATATTTATATCATAAAAAAATAGATATTTTAATGATAAATATACATATATTTATACAAAAATAATTTTAATAAATATTTTATATTCTAAAAATCTCATTTTCTTAAGATGTCGTATTTTAAATCTTTCGAGACCGAATGCTCCTTGCGGAGGTCTGAATCTCGCACTACTAAGTCCGAGGATGTGCGATAAACCGCACCATCCCGAACGGATTCCCCAAAATGGGTTGTAGCGGCGCTTTGTAAGATTGTAAAATACTAATCCTTTAGAAAACGGTTTTATGAAGTAAGTGGTATTTATTTGTAAAGATATATATTTTCCGTATTGTATGTTCTAGATTCTCCTAAGTTAACTATTCTATTCCTAACTGGTCCAGACGACAAGTTGTGGGATGTCTCAAATCGCCTCTTCACCGCCAATTGTGATCAGGTAAGTACAAGTGAGGAAAGGAGGGATCCGCTCACGAATCACCGTGAGACGGACCTTTTAAAATTACCTTTCTCACTTGCCTAGCCTAGACACCACAAAGTCCGGTTTAGATAAATGATCGATGTCCACAACTTATCGTATATTCATAATAAGTGGTACTTCTTTAAAAAGTGTATCAAAACTAAATCTTTTAGAAATGGTTTTATTAAATATATGGTATTTAAATGAAAATGTTTGTTTTCTCGTATTCTAGGTTCTCGGGGGTGTTGCATATGAGTGTGTGAGGAGGTAGGTCGTTACCTCGTGATCACTTTAAATGTATAGCAAGTTTGATAGAGTTAAATGAAGGATTGAAACAATGTGGTATTTAAGTGAAAAATACGATAAATTGAAATAGCTATCATTTCATGTGACGAAACTTGATCAAATTGTTTGATTAGTGTTTAATAGTCAACATGAGAAAGTTTAGGTATGATTGTATTAGTGAGAAGTGGAATTTTATAGAAAACCGAATCGGAAATCGGATTTGTTCCGATTCCGTCGGGTTTTGTAAATTCGTATTTTGAGAATGGAAAAGAGAGATAGAAAAGGGACTTACGGGTTTTAGATTACACTAGAGAGTGAGAGGGAACTAGAGGGATCACCGATGTGTTGTGTCGTCGCCGGTAGTTCCTAAAACGATCACCGGAAGTTCCGTCGGGAATTCTTCGGAGCTTCGCGTTGAGCTTGTTTTCAAAGTACACGATTCTTGGAAAATTTTTGAGAGAGTGGGCTCAGAATTTTGTGGTGAGAGGATAGAGGGTAGGGGGTGTATTTATAGGGTAGGCTAGGGTTAGGATAGATGAAGGGTTTTTTAAAAAAAAATTGTAAAATGTAGGAAATTCATTAAAAATTATAGTAAATGGGGTATATTTAAATTTCTGGAACCGATCCAATAAATTAGAGTGTGCAGGGGAGTTGGGCAGCTGAAAAGACACAAATTTTGTAGAGTTGGGTGCCAGAAGCTGGGGGGTCGCCGGAGTAAGGCACTGGTATTTTTAGTTTTTCAGGTTTAGTTCAAGTTTTGGGAGTTATGGTGTGTGGACTGTTGGGCTTCCAAAGAATTTAAAACAAAATAATATTAAAAAATAATGTGGGGCAGGGGATTTGAACTCTGATGGCTTGGTTCAGCAGTGCAAGATGTTACCAATGAGCTACAAGCTCCTTCTTGTAATTATTGTGTGAAATAAATACTTAAACTGGTAACAGCAACATTAAATACCCCAATTATACTTCAAATTTAAATCAATTTTATGTATACTAAAATTGGAGTTGTTACAATTCAATGAATCGGAAAGAGCGCGTTGAACACTTATGCATTGTCTTAGAGACATTACAACAACACCAGCTCTATACCAAGTACAGCAAGTGTGAATTTTGGCTAGATCAAGTCAGATTTCTCGGACACATTGTTTCAGACGAATGAATCTTTGTAGATCCAGCTAAGGTGTCAGCTGTCAGCGAGTGGCCGACACCATGGATGGTGAAAGATATAAGAAGTTTTCTGGGCTTAGCAGGATACTACAGACGCTTCATCGAAAGATTTTCAAAGATCGCAGCACCTCTGACCAAGCTCACACGTAAAGACGAAGCATTCGTATGATCAAAAGCATTTGAGAAGGTTTTTGTAGAACTCAAGTCGAGGTTAACCTCTGCACCTATTCTTGTAATACTGGATCGATCTGGCGGGTCCGATGTACATTGTGATGCATCCAATAAAGGATTAGAATGTGTTCTACATCGGCATGGAAAAGTTGTGGCTTTTGCATCAAGGCAATTAAAAGTTCATGAACGCAACTATCTAACACATGATCTGGAATTGGAAGCCATGGTTTTCGCACTCAAGATTTGGCGTCACTACCTTTTCAGACAACGGGTGGATATATACACCGACCATAAAAGTCTTAAGTATGTATTTACTCAGAAATAACTCAACATGCGGCAGAGAAGATGGATAGAACTCATGGCGGACTTCGACATCAACCTACAGTATCATCCTGAAAAGGTGAATGTAGTTCCTGATGCACTTAGTTGCCAGCCATTAGCAATGAATCTCGCCGCTCAGTGGAAGCTACAACAAGAATTGCATGGATTGGAGATTGAAGTAGTTATGCCAGGTAATGCTTCATTTTTGATGAACTTACAAGTTCGGTCCACTCTTGTCAATCAGATCAAGGTAGCTTAAGCAAATGATGCCAAGCTACAAAAGATCCGAGAATAAATAAAAAGTATACTTTGAACCGACTTCACCATCCACGAAGATGGATCCTTACAATATGTGAGCCGTTTATGCGTGCCAGTCGGCCCTGCTCGAGAAGAGTTGATGAATGAAGCTCACGGCTCTCCTTATTCTGTACACCCCAGTGATACAAAGATGTACAAGGATTTATGGCAACATTACTGGTGGTATGGAATGAAACGTGAAGTAGCAAAGAGCGTAGCGAAGTGTTTAGTGTGTCAGCAAGTGAATGTTGAATATTATAGAACTGCTGGTCTATTTCAGCCATTACTAATCCTAGAATAGAAATGGCAGCACATTACCATGGACTTCGTGACTGCTCTCCCTCACAGCATGAAGGGTAACAATGCAATCTGGGTTATAATGGATCGACTCACCAAGTCGGCTCATTTTATTCCATTCCAAGTTGGTCAGTCAACTGAGACGTTGGCAAGAAAGTACATGGAAGTGAGTGGAAATCTATAGTAAGATTTAAACCTTCAAAATATACCATACTTGTCTTGATACCCATAAACTCATGCAGGAGATCGTGAGACTACATGGGGTATTTGTCTGCGTCGTATCTATCATGATACTAGTTTCCGATCATAGTTTTAGTAGAGTCTGCAAGCTAGCCTGGGAACGAGTCTGAATTTCAGAATGGCGTATCATCCGCAAACAGACGGACAATCTGAGAGAACAATTCAGCTCCTGGAAAATATGCTAAAAGCCTGTAAGTTAGACTTCGGAGGTTCGTGAGAAGATCGCCTACATCTTGTGGAGTTTTCATATAACAACATGTACCAGGCAAGTATTGGGATGACACCATTCGCAGCACTCTACGGAAGGAAGTGTCGCTCCTCGCTGAGTTGGGACGACGTTGGAGATCGTGAACTCCTTGGACCACAGACGATCGTGGCAACTGTGGATGTAGTTCGTACGATCAGGGAAAAGATGCGCATAGCCCAGGACCGACAGAAGCACTGGGCAAATGTAAAGCGTCGACACCTGGAGTTCCAACCCGGAGAGCATGTATTTCTAAAGATCTCTCCGAATAGAGAAGTGATATGTTTTGACAAGAGAGCTAAACTCAGTCCAATGTATATCAAACCGTTCGACATATTCAAACGAGTTGGAGAAGTGGCATACCGTTTAGCACCACCACCCTTATTGGAAGGAGTGCACAACGTGTTCCATATATCCCAGCTACGACAAAATGTGAGCGACCCCAGCCACATACTTGATCACTCAAAGCTCACAGTACAGACCGATCTGAATTGCGAGCAGCAGCCAATCAAGATCTTGGATTGAAAGGTGAAGACATTGCGGAACAAGGAAGTGAACTTAGTCCGAATGATGTGGACGAAAGATTCGCCAGGAGAATCGACTTGGGAAAAAGAAGACGATATGCGTGCACGATACCCTCATCTATTCGAAGACTAGTCCTTTGTATAAATTTCGAGGACGAAATTTTTATAAGGAGGGTAGAATGTAACAGCTCTGAAAATCCCTGTACAAAATTAACTTGTTTAATATATAGAACGGGTATTTCAGCCTGATTAGGAATTATAAGTTATTTTTGTTCAATAAAAGTAAGAAGTAACTTGTAGCTCACTGGTAAAAGCTCTACACTGCCATGACATAGCCCATGTGTTTGAATCCCATCAGTCCCAATTATTTTTAATATTTTTCTATTTTAACTTTTCGGAAGCCCAAGAGTTGCACGTGCAATATACGGTTTCAGAAAAATCAAACAGGATAAATGAGGAGTTAACACTGATTAAAACACTTGGCACGAATCTCGAGGCAAATCGCCAAGATCCAACCGCCCGTTTCATCATCTGGCCGCCATCGATGGTTCGCCTAGCCCTGATTGCCTCCGTGGTTTGCCTACATACCTCTTCAACTCCCCTCTACTCCCCTGTACTGTTTGGTTTTCCTGTAATTAAACAGAGACTATTCAAACCCTCATTAACACCATTTTAATTCTTTTTAATTCAAAATTTTTAATTCCCATACACTCAATTCTGCACTATAATTACACCCCTTTCCCCTAGCACTCCCCCATTCTGAAAATTACTATCAAAATTCTCAAAAATTCTTTAAGTGCAAAGTGGAGTTAAGCAAACAAAGAGGAGTAGTGATCAAATCTTGACGACCGGAGCTTTCCCGACGCTACCGCGATGCCAAGGAGACCCCTCTCTTTCTTCCTTACCCTCTTTTTAACGCTACGCAATCAATAGGTCCCTTTTCTATCTTTTCTTTCATCTCGAATCGTATTCTAAAATCATACCGACAAAATGGAGTTAACCTTAAATGTCTTTTCTTTTAAAATGTTTTTATCATTCTTGATAGGTAAATATGTCACATAATCACCCTAATATCACTTCAAATCAATATTCACATCATTTGCCTTTTTGTATTACCAAAATTCCATGCGAAATAACCATATAACAAATTTTTTAGAAAAATACCATGAACTTTAGTATAACCATTATTTCGATAACCAGCATATATACTTCTAAGAAATTCACGGGGTAACGACCTGCCCCACATGCACACTTTTGATTCATAACACGATATTAGATGTATGGTTAATTTAAAAGAATACGTTTTTCAAATAAATACCATCACTTTATAAAAATACATTTTTATCGATATTTTTACCGCCTTTTGCAATTGCACCTTTACAACCCTCGTTAGGGGATCCGCTAATTAATGGTGCGGATTATCGCACATCCATAGGATAGTAGAGTGAGATGCAGAACTTCTCATGGAGAATTCGGTCTCGAAAGGAAATAAAAATACGATTTAAAGGAAATACGACTTTTCTAAACAAAACAAAACTTTAAAAAATTATATAAAATTATGAATCCATATTTTCAACACACATAAATTGTGAAAATCATATGTTAAAATGAAAGATTAAAGTTTTAAATAAAAATACCATCAAATTCCCAAAAATAGTAGTTTTCATAAAAATACCATAAACTTTTAATAACTAGATTTCATCGCTAAAACACCACTAAAAATTAAAATACATGTTCATAAAAACCTTAAATATTATAAATTACCCTCGAAATTTATTTTTAAATAATATTAAAATATTTTTCATAAAACCCCCTTGAGAAATGTAAACAATATAAATACAATATAAACAACAATAATAAACTTTTAAGAACTCTAGATTAAAATAGTTTTAGCGGTATTATTTCTCTTGAGTCCCAGAGAGCCGAATAAAGTGAGTGCTTACCTATTCAGGACAAATTAACGGAGTTATCAATGTCAATTGTTTTGGAAAAAAACACAAATCTTGCCGTCATGTACAGCAGTTGTCCGATTTTTTCCGAACTTAAGATCTTCAAAAGTTAAATCTATTCACATGAAATATCTATAATTTGAACACAAACTCGAACCTAAACTGGACTTCAAACTCAAATCGAATCCAAACTCGAACCTAAACTTGAACTCGAACCCAAACTCAATCTATTCGACTAACTTGACCCGACCCAAGATTGAAATATACATAACTCGCATTCCACTCGACCTACTCGACTTCATTCTACAACTTTTACAATCTATGATTTCGATCAAGACATATTATAATCAACCAATAAAGTCAACTAAGCCTATCATACAGTTATATATATATATATTATATTCGGGGTGTTTGGGATAGTTTCTTGTGTGAATCCAACGGAGTTTTAGGAGTCCCGTATTAACCTATATTTTTCATCTACTCGAATCTCGGTCGGGTCGACTCCTCCACAACTTGGAGTCCCGATGCTAACACACGAAATGGGCCGGTGTTTCTTTACTCCTGTGGCACTACTCTTGAGCTTGTGAATACTTCTACGGATGTGTTGACATTCACAGCTGGAACTTAACGTTAACATAATGACCATATAGAGACTTATTGATACATATACCCATATTCAGATCTACACACTTTTACTGGTCCTTTATATTATTTCTGTTATTACATACTTGTCACTTTTTACTCTTACCCTACCTTTGGGACCTACCGAACTCTAGTTCACTGACGGGCATTTCACCCACCTTTATTTTCTTGGAATATTCGTCAGATACGGTCGAAATGGAGGAAGTGGAGGCTACAGTGGAAGATTACGAACAGATAGCTACTCGGGATCAGCTTAACTTCCTTTTTTTTCTTTCAGTTTATATTTGCCACATGTTTAGGCATTTTCTTTTATTGTATTTACTTTCCAGTTGAAACTCATGTACCTGTAATATTTCAAGTTGAATGTAAATAAAGATATTTATTGAAAATTTTATGGTCTCCATTTATTGTTGCATTGTGTATTATTGTTTCAATACGTTTAGTATATTTATCTAGGGAATGACCTTCTCTGAATAAATATGCTGCGGGTTTGCCACGTCATCGTTTTCGTCTACTGGGTAGCGGAGCGTGACATTTTTTCCAATCGATAATTGGTCACCGAAATAGCAAATTAGATGGATGTAATTATCCGTCATTTTTCCACCTGCCAGAAATATTGACGTATGTTTTGAGAGTTCCCATCAAACAATCTATTTATTTATCTTTACATTTATACTCACCTAATTACATAAAAGTGTAATAAAATCTATATTTCTTGCATGTAACAAGTTGCAAGAACTTGTATCATACTCATTGACCCGTCACAAGTAAAATCGGGAAAACCCCCTAATATATACCCAATTTGTTTGGATTGCTTTCCCAATACGAAATTTTAACCAAATTTTTTCATGAATTATTTTTAAATAAAATTAGGTTTTAGCTAACTTTCTAGATGCTTACAGTGGTGATGACGATGGCGAGAATGAAGGTAATTGTTCACCCGTGAATTTCCACCTAAAACTGCATGAACGAGAGAATGTGAGATCGAAAGATGACAGAGAAATGAGGGATCGAGAGAGCGTGAGTGGGACAGAGAGATGAGAGAGACGGAGGGAGAGAGATGAGAGAAAAAGACCAAAGAGGGAGAGATCGCCGAGGGGGGGGGAGGGGAAGAGAGAGATCGAGAGAGAGAGAGAGTACCTGAGAGAAAGAGAGTGAGCGAACGAGAGAGATATGAGAGAGAATAGCGAGGAACAACGAAAGTAAATAAATCGTATCTATTTAAGTAGGGGAATGGGGCGCACTTTGAAAGTGCGACCCATTATTTTTCACTAAAATATATAGCGAGTTTAGAACTGTGCCTAGTACATTTGTATGGGACACGTTTCAAATTACGCCCCTTACAAATGTAAGGGGCGCAGTTTGAAAGTACGGAAGGGACGCAGTTTGAAAGTGCGCCCCATACATTTATAATGAGCGTAGTTTCAAACCGCGCCCCCTTAAAATTAATTTTTTTATTGACATCAGCGCTGAGCTGGTGCTGACGTGGCGCATACGAAGCAGAAAATGGCATGTTTTTGTAATATTTTTGAAAGTGTTTTGTTTTAAAAAAATATATTTTTATATGGTTTAATATAAAAAAAATTGTCCGGCTTTTATGCTATGAGATTTCTCAAATGATAACTTGCTGCTGCTTTATTGCTTCTACAACTGATGACTTTTACTCTAATATGTGAAGGTACCCGCCGCTCAGAGAATTTGGGCTAGTTCGGATGAACGGTGTGAAACCATGGTTGTGTAACCAAACCATATTTTGGGGTGTGAAACCATGGTTCTGTAAATTTAATTTTTAAAAAAAATTAATATATTTTAAAAAAATTTTAGGTAATGGGACACCATTTAAATTTTTTATGGAAGGCCACCATCTTTCCCTTTATAATAAAAACAACAATTTTTTTTTGGGAAGGGGAAAGGGGAGGCACCATCTTCCCCACCGCTCATTGAGCGGTGGGAAAAGCCCGCTCCTCCTGAACAAGGAGCGGCGAGGCGTTGAGCAGCCGTGGCCGCTCAACGCTCTGGGAGCGGCGTGTGCCGCTCTCCTGAATGGGTCCTCTATAGTTTGAATCTTTTTATGCACTTTGCCTTGCGTTGTGAGCTTCAGATTCGTATTTTATGTAGAGAAAATGCGGTTGTGATCGACTTGAACACTCGCTGTGGTTGTGTGATCCATCCATGGATGTGGCTATCACCTACCTCCTTTCACATGCCATTATTCTCTTTTATGTGTTTTATGAGTTTATGCATGATTGGTGGAGTTCTGGTGTGGCAATTTTTTCCAGGTAGATTAGAGTAATGTAATATCGTATTGATCATGTCGCGTTATGATGCCTGGGTGGTCTTGTTTGTCATCAGGTTAGTCTCGCACTCTAAAGGTCCTCGGTTCGAATATGGGCTCATACATAAATATTTTCCGCAACTTATATTTTTAGATATGATTTTTGAAAAACTTATTACCGAAGCAATTGATATAAAGCTGGCCTATATTAGATATATCACATAGAAACGTAAGCTGGCCTATATTAAATATATCATATATAAACGTTTACCTGTCACATAACTACACCCTTTAACCACAAACACTTGGACATTAATGATGGAAATCCAAAAACCTTTTGGATTTCTTTAACCGCAAACACTTGGATATTATCGATGGAAATCCATAAACCTTTTGGATTTCTCATTTTTCAATATGTAAACATGTTATTCAATTGAATAGCAAATTTAGTAAATTAAGAACCATCTTAATTCTGAAAAATGTAGAAAATTTATAGTTTTTTGGGTTTGATATGGCTCATGGCCTGCATTTAAATAAAAGAAAATTTAGTTACAATGCAAGTTTAGCCAACTTTTGTACATACATATAAAGAAATTTCAAATTAATGCAAGTTTAGACGGATGAAAGAAATCTGAAAAACTCTATACTCCAATTTTTATGTTGAGAAAAAGCATGTGCTAACATTATGAGAAATGCTGCAATGCTGGATGGTGTCGGGGTCTTTGATATAAGAAAAATAAAAATAAGCGCACAGTATAATTACTGAGCGCGATTCTTTTCTCATCCCCGCGATTTACCTAAAGCCTAAAAGCCCTTCTTTTCTCAGAGAGCAGCCATGGCGACCGAATCCGGCGAATATCGCCTGAGCTGCGAACTCCGAGGCCACGAAGACGACGTAAGCGATGATCCACCCTCACCATTTCACGATCCTTTCGTTTATTTCTCTTAATGTTTTATCTCTCTTGCCCTAATTCGTCGTCATCAGGTCCGTGGCATTTGCGTATGCGGTGATTTGGGGATCGCGAGTTCGTCGAGGGACAGAACAGTGAAGTTCTGGACGCCAGATCTCGAGAAGAAGCGCGGATTCGTGTTGTCCAAGAGCTTGGCAGGGCATTCGAGCTTCGTCGGCCCCGTGGCCTGGATTCCTCCGAATGATCGGTTTGTTGAAGGCGCGATCGTCTCTGGAGGAATGGATACCCTCGTTTTGCTCTGGGATTTGAGTGCCTGCGAGATCGCGGAGACAATGAGGGGGCATCAACAGCAGGTCACAGGGATCACTATCGATGATAATGGGGATATTATCTCTTCATCCATTGATTGGTATGCGCAATTTTTTTGATTCCTTCATTAGCTGTTTGCTTGACATTGCGAAGATATTCCAAATGAAGTTTGTGGTTTTGAAACTTGATTAAAACTTGATTATGAGGTATAACCCTAGCTTATCTACACAATGTATGAAATCACAATTTAATTTAAATTATAGAGGAACCATGAGAAAGGGCGAGGGTTGTGGTAGGCTTGTGACAGCCAGCGTAAAACTTTGTCATATTCTATGACAGGAACCACTATAAGAATATCGTTGGGGTGCCCCTACTCAGCGGCGCGTTATATCGGATTCCGGGCGTCCCCTACTCAGCGACGCTCTATATCGGATCCCGGATGTAGTGTTAAGTATACAAGAGTTTCTAAGTAGTCGTCTGGAAGCGGCGCGGATTCCTGGTGTAGTGTCAAATAAGCAAGGGTTTCATAGGATCCGTCTAATCTCTTAGAATATAGGTTCCCTTACGGGTAGATGAACTAAATTAGTAGAGACGATGATTAGGAGGAGAGAAGGTTGCACGGACACGATACGATGCGACACGGCGATACGACAACAACAACTGAGCCTTTTATCCCAAGCATATGGGGTAGGCTACATGAACCAACAAGAGAATCACACAGTGTTTAGCACATGAATCCTTCGCCTCCACTCACTCCTATCGAACAATATACTTTCATTGAGGCCTTTGACAACCATATCTTTTCGTATCATCTCCATCCATGTTTTTTTCGGTTTCCCTTTCGTCTTTTTGATATTGCCTATATCGAGAGTATCCATTCGTTGAACCGGTGCTTCCATAGGTCTGCGTCGTATATGACCAAACTATCTTAGCCGGTTTTCCTGCATCTTCTCCTCCACAGGTGCTACACCAACTTTTACACGAATATCCTCATTTCGTACCTTATCTTTTTTAGTGTTACCATACATCCAATGAAGTATGCGCATCTCCGCTACGTGCATCTTCTGTGTATGATGTTTCTCAGGAGTCCGGCATTCTGTACTATATAATAAGGCAGACCGAATAGTACTCCGATAAAACTTCCCTTTCAACTTTAACGGAAAGTTACGATCGATCCCTGTTGCACTCCTCCATTTCAACCAACCAGTTTGGATCCTTTGATTAACATCGCTATTGATCTCCCCATCCTTTTGGATGATGGAACCTAAATATATAAAATGATCGCTCGGTGATATCTCTTGCCCTTCCAGTGTTATACCAATACGGTCTCGACTTCTCTGTTTGCTAAATTTGCAATGCATATATGCTGTCTTGGACCTGCTCAATCTGAACCCCTGAGATTCCAACGTTTGCCTCCATAACTCTAGTTTGGCATTAACCCCTGCTTTCGTTTCATTTACTAGAACAGTATTATCAGCGAATAGCATACACCAAGGTATCTCATCTTAGATAGTTCTAGTTGTTGGATATAGTGCCCTCAAGGCAATTATTGTGATCGCAAGTAGGCGATCATGATAATTGAGGAAGGACCTATACATGTATAACAGTTTTACTTGAGATGATAGTATACTATCTGGTTTGTCTTCATCGTTGATGAAGTCCGTAGTATAGTTGCTTGACAACCAGTATTATGATGGCGATCATATATATGGGAGCTGGTTGTCCATAAGCACATCCTTAAATGTCCTTAGTCGTGAGAGTATTGAGACTGAGTATCGATATTCCGGAGTAGACTAGTGTATACGCTTCTAGACCCCGACGAAGGGCGGTGACCGGTCTTACAAACCATTGGTGTTGTGTCACTTAAGATAGTATACAGGTGTCCATTGGACGGACTCGCCGAGAACTTCTGGATGGTATTATATCTATTATCAGATGGAAGTTCTCAAGTGGCATCAGTACAGGTTAGTCCTTTGACCGGAAGTCATCATTTGTCTCGTGTGAGTTCCCACTGTACTTTGATTACTATCCTACCACGGCTCAAATGAGTCGTGCAAACAAGTTTTAGTTGGGTACAGTCCCGAGCCATATAGAGGCAGTGGTCGACTGTTAGGGATTTGTCTCTCCTGGTATTAGGAGTCGATGTCGTGCTGTGTTCAGTTGGCCATCACCAGAAATCCGTGGCCACGCGGATGAGATTTATTGATAGTTGGTCAGTAGTATTTCTGTTGGTGATGTGTTTCACTCAGACATGACTTATCGAGTTAGTAGGGGTCTGACGTTATCCATCCCTAGACCCGATATGCGATACTCTTTGACGAAGAGACCGGACTGTACGGAGATCGTCATATTTAGGCTCAGTAGGGTAATGACGTACTTGATTGTCGACCCCCCTTTCGACAAGTACATGGGTAGCCGTTACGTCCAGCTAGTGCCGCTGACTTGTTTGTGGTTAAACCTACTGCCAGCGTATTGTCGAGTCTTTAGAGTCCCGCACAGAGGGTTTTCCCAGTTCAGACGATAGATGTAGGAGTCGTATGTTGGTACGTGCAGGGGTCCGGTTAAATACGTGTATGGGATACACGGACTTTAATCGGACGGTTGATAATACTAGCTGGCTTAGAATTAAACTGGATTATTAAATCAGGTTTTGATTTAATAATTTATATATGTATTTTGATACATATATTTTAGTATTATTGTTCACTATTCACTTTCTATCTTTGGTGCTATCCGCATTTTTATACGGATACGTGTATATCTAGCGATATATATTGTATGGTGTTTTTCGTCACCCCATTGAGATGAGAGACACGTCGCTTGTCAGGCATATAAAGATTCCCCTGCCTAGGGTAGACTGGGGTTTATTGATTGTGGGGATCCGAATCTCCGGCAGCCGCGGACTAAGCTGCTGTTAATTACCCTCCGCCTTTGAAGCGAAGAAACTTCCGATTGACGGGTCAAACTAGTTGTGCGAACTCAATGTGCAGTGTGCGTATGTATGTCTTGAGGGGTCTTGGATGTATCGGGGGTCACGTACAGTTTACGGGGGTCCTGCTACCCGGATAGCGGGCTGTGGTCAAGGAGGCTAGCAGCCTCCTTGCGGGGTGCAGGGCAGCGTCCCGTTAGAAATTTTTTTCTAACGGGGACAGTGTTGTGGAATGTGTATATATATAAAAATGGAAATAGCGTCCAAAGGACACGTGGGCGCCACACGCGCCTCACGTGGGTGCCACACGCGCCTCACGTGGGCGCCGGACGCTGGCAGGAAAAAGGGAGCTTAACCTCCTATACTGGGAGCTGTACTCTTAATTAACTTTTGGAGTTAAACTTCTAAAAAAAGACAAAGGGGCTTATCCCCTGTACTGGGAATTGTACTCCCAAGTGACTTTTGGAGTTAAACTCCTCAAAGAAAGTCGTTTTTTGTGTTCGGAGTTAAACTCCCAAGAGATTTTTGGAGATGATGAAAGGGGACCCCTTTCTTCTTCCTTGAGCCTTAGATCTTCTCTTGAGCATTGGATCTTCCAAAAATGGGGTTTTTGGATATGAGTCTCCTTCTTCCTCCTCTCTATTGGCTGGATCTTGGAGAAAAATGGGGTGGACTTAAAAATCACCCATTTTGGGGATTTGATGGGAGATATGAGCTCTCCTTCAAGGGTTTTATGGTGAAAAACTATTTTTTTGGGAAAAGAAGAATCAAACTCTTGATTTAATTCAAAAAAAAAGAATAAGATTTAGAACCTTGAGGAAGGAGGAGGCACATAACCCTGGAATTTTTTGAGAGAATGAAAAAGTTCCTTTTTTTCAATCATGTTTGCCTATATAGGCTACACATTTTACATATAGCCCTTTAAGCTTTGCCAAATGGCACTTGTGCCACCCCATGCCTTATGTGCTCATCTCCTTTTGCACATAAGCCATGGGGTTTACAAAATTTTTGGCTTTTTGCCCATTTTACATACATTTATTTCTAAAAAAAGAATTATATTAAACTAATTTATGGCTTCATTCTTTTTGTCACGGGGCCGGTCCCTTCCATGCTCGGTCTTGACCTGGGCTTGGGCCCACTTAGCTTGAGGTTGACTCTGATTTTTACTTGGTCAACCGGGACGTAATTTTTGACCCCAATAAAGTGCCCCCATCAATAAATGCACACCACGCGTGTGGGTTGTGTGCATGAAATTGATGGATTTTGCTTTATATGGAGCTTGATTTGGTTGGGTTCCCTTTGACGACGTGGAGGGTATGCTGCCATTTTAGTGACGTGCACGGTCGGCTGCTGCCATTTTTGCGACTTGGACGGTCGGTGTTGTCATTTTTGCGACTTGGACGGTCGATGAC